>BJBW01010168.1:0-63248 GCA_004320125.1 Scolopax mira
CTTCCTGTCCCTCCCCCGCTCTGGCTAGCTCAGGCCCCTCCCCCTGGGCGTGGCTCAAATGGGATGGAATACCTGTGTCCCTGCTAGGTCCCGGGAACAATTAACCCTTTCCCCACCAGACCCAGCACACTTGGGAAGACAAATGTCATTACTCTGAATGTCCTGTCCCTTCCTTCTTCCTCCATATTTATAAACTGAGCATGATGTCATATGGTATGGAATATCCCTTTGGTCAGTTGGGGTCAGCTGTCCTTGCTGTGTCTCCTCCCAACTTTTTGTGCACCACCAGCCTACTCACTGCTGGGATGGTGTGAGAAGCAGAAAAGGCCTTGACTCTATATAAGCACTGCTTGGCAATAGCTAAAAGATGCCTGTATTATCAACACTTCCAGCACAAATCCAAAACATAGCCCCATACAAGCTATTATGAAGAAAATTAACTCTATCCCAGCCAAAAACAGCACACAAGGTCAAACACTGATTGATGCTTCTATTTAAGAAAATTAGTATGGATAACGGTATGAAATTAGTTGTAGAAATCCAATTTTACCCATAATATACTTTCAAGTTTCATTTAGTTTGGTGTTGGTTGGGTTTAGGTTTGGATTTTCTGTTTGTTTATTTTAAACTTTACCTTGTTACTATGTTTCTGACTAAATAAATAAAATTTGATAAATAATAAATAAAAAAATTACTCAGGAAATTAATATCTCACATATTACACATTTTTATTTAAAAGGAACACAGAAATACTGGAACTGGTAGCTCTTCAAGCATGCACCATCTGTGGATAAGACACAAAGGTCTCATGTTTCTTCCCTAGTTCAAATCCCAACCTTTCTTTTTCCTGCTTTTCAAAACTGTTCTTGTGGATCTTTGAATTCTTCTCAGAATACTTCTGTCTTCTATAAAATCTTCCTTTCTTGACTACAAAACTTCTTTTGATAGCATGTGTTGTGCCACTTCATCATCAAGGTCTGATAGCACTCACTTATATGATTTCCTGAATCCGTTCTCTTTTCTGCTTTGTTCTGGAGAAACTACCAAGCAATGCACCACTCTAATATCACAGCACTAACACCAACCTTTGGTGTTTTTCATATTCTTTTGAAACAAATGGGAGAGTACTTAATACTTGACAGAGTTCTCCACTACCGTCTTTCAGACATGGTAGAAAGGAGTTGCTTGAATTTCTGTAACTCCTTCACATTTTAATAGAAAAGACACAAAATCATACCCTAAGTAATATTTCTGAATAACTTAAATTGAGCTAAACTGGATATATCTGCAGATTTTAGCTATGCCTGACTTTTAAAGCTGAGGAGAAACTTAAAACATGCAAATGACCTGCCCACTGCTTTCCACAGTCCTGCTCTACCACAACGTGCACAGAACAGGAGGCAATTCATCCTGTGCATGTCTCCCATGGACTGAAAGGCCCCTGGCCCAGCATACTTGGTGCTCCTTTCCAATGCAGGTCTGACTCTACGTTTAGCTTCTTTCTTTCTTAATGACTGTGTGAAAACAGTCTCTCATTTTAAAGAACAGGCTCTTCTGGTCTCTCACCTCTTGTCACTTACCACGATTCCTGTCTTGTTCAAGTCATTTTAGCCAGGATTTACTTTTAATGTGACCTCCTCCTATTTCTGCCTCTCTTGTCCACTTTTTTCTTGGCTTAAGAAGCTTCTTTGAGTGAAAATAAAAAGAATGTGATGAAGTTTAAAAATGTTAAGTTTGATTGTGCATTTTAACACTCTAGTAATCCGGAAACTACTCAGTTGGAGATGCAAAAGCTAAAGATACAAAGTACATAAGTGCTCTTGAAATAGGCAAAATTATCCTCTGAATGTCTCACAGGGACACTGGCTCAACAATATAATACAGCACAATTTATTTTTTACAATAGTTTTTTCTGAAGTAAAATATCAAAAGAAATCTGTACAGTGAGGTCTGATTCAGAGATAACATTGAACAGAGAAGCAACAGAGGCTCACACGAGCAAAGACAGGATAATGACACACAAAGGTTGAAGAAAAAAACTTGGAAAAGATGAAATAAACTGTTATTGCAAATGTGTTACAGTGATTGGGACATAATTGATGGGTAATTCATCAATTTTAGGTGCAAATGAAGAACCAGTTTTTAAATGATGAATGGGAAAAAAGTGAGGAGGAACCCTCATTCCTCCAGGAGGAGGAACAGGAAGCCTCAGCTTCTCAGTGAGAAAGGAGAATTCAATGTAGGCTAAGAATCATATTATAGAAAGGTAAAAAATAGTTGGAAAATGAAAGAAATTAATGTAAAGTTATGAAAAACAGAACAGAAAATATAGCAAAATTTGTTATTTTGCTATAAAAATTATTTGTTTTTGCCAGCTTCAAAGAGAACTGTGTGTCTGGCTTTCTTTTATCAAAAGTCCAGAAGATAAGTAATCTTATCGACTAACATCAACAATTAGCTGAAATAATATAGTCTGGGTTTACTTTCAATTCTTTAGCCATACTGAATTTTTAATCCAATTTTCTGATGCTCTTACTGCCATCTTTTTTGTTGGTGTTTTTTTTCCCTCTAATATAATGTAATACACTCAAAGACTGAGCAGAATTTAATGACCTGAGACAAAAGTGTGTTAAAAATGCAGAATTTTACCAGAATTATGTGTGGGTGTTCAAGGCACCAAATAATATCTAGGAAATTTTCAAAGGCTATTTCCTAAATAGATATAATACATTATAAAAACCACACAACAGCACCGTATGACTGGAACAATGACTTTTAGAAAGGCAAGATTCAACACAAATTCTAACAGTTTTCCTGACTTTCTGATTAATGGATTTTTAGTCAAAAGGGAATTTATAATTAATAAGAATGTCCCAGGTTATATTAATTTGATTCAAGGTAAGGACTATGTTGAATGATAATGGAAGTATAAACGGTATTTTCCCCCCCTTATTTTGCAGGAAATAGATAGATGATAAGAGAAAATGGAATTTATGGATAAACATGAAAGTAATGGAGAAAATTTATGCTCTGAGATATCATAGGAATAAAAGCCCACTTGATTATGAAGAGTGTCAAAAGACCTAGGTCCCGAATACTATGCAACTTAGATTTTCTTTTTTTTTCACCTGAAGCTATTATCTCATATTATGTTAGAATATAGAAATATCAGAGGAGTCTCATAGCCTTTAAAAAGAGCTTTAAGAATTTTTGGAGGATGCATTACCAGTAGCTAGAAAGGGCATTCTAGTTTTAGGATATTTTTAAAAGACTCACATAAAATGTGATTCCATTTTAAAAAATTGAAATACACACAACTTGGAAATCTGATGGGGATTGTTAGACTATACCTAGAATAATTTATTCTACACTTGAAGAAACAGAACAGAAAAGAAAATAGGTATTTTTTTTTTAATCTTTGACATTAAATTGATAATAGAACACCCTTTATTTGGCCTGGATGATCTAATGCTATTCTGCTCTGAATACCTCAGTGCTTACAAACTTTAATGGAATCAAATAAGAACGACATTGGAGTAATATGTCTTTAGTATATGAGACAGATTAAAAGAAATGAAAAAAAGGATATTAGCCTTAAAATTGACTGATAAAATGAGTGAAAAAAAGAGGATAAGGTGTGCTCCTGATAGCAGGGCAGAACAGTGAAATATTAAAAAAAAAGAGAATAACGGAGGGACAAACCTCTGCTTATTGGGAGCCAAGAAGAACTGAAACTCAGTTTCTATACTACAAGCGATACAAGGTTCATCAACTGAGAACTAGATTAAGGGAATAAAAAGGCAAGAAAATATTACATTTTTGACAAGTTTGTAAATTAAGTCTTTTCGTCTCTATTCCTCACTATTCTGAAAATTAAAATAGTCTTCAGTTTGTTGTCTCTATCAAAAAGAAGGCAAATTCTACCCTTTCATGTCTGTTATTAGTTAAATCTTTCTAAGGCAGGTGCATTCTTTCAGTCTTTCTCCCACAGACTTCCACTGTGGAAGTGCAAAGTGCATGTATTTGTGCATGTAAGAAACATTTTCTGTTCATGAATTTAAATTGTATCTTTCAACTTTATTGTGTCAGAGCAAATTGTTTAGCTTGTAATGAAAACTCTTAATACTGTTAAAAGTAATTGTTTCCTATTTTATTTACCTTAATGTGTTCTATTAATAAACAGAGCACAAAGTGAGTTAATGAAAACAAGAAAAAAAAAATATCTTTTTCTCTTTCCTTACATTTTTTTTATGTGAAGATATGGTTTCTTTAACTGCTTGTGTTTTATTATTATTTATTTATTTACAAATGAGTCCTAGTAAGTTTCATAAATATAAGCATTTTAATTTTATTTCAATCCAGTTTCCCACTGACATCAACTGGATGATTTCATTTAAGGGTGTTTCTGATTTATTTTGAATTTTATTTCAATACAGTTTCCCATTGACATAGACTGGATGATTTCATTTAAGGGTGTTTCCTCATTTTATGAGGAAAATTGACTCTAAAACCAAACGCACTGGTTTAACAATAAGTCAAATTATAGCAAAAAGCATACACTTAACTGAAAGGTTGAAGCTTCTTTTTTCCTTGGGCATTTCATGTTTGGAGGAATTAAATCTCAAAAGCCATGGGGAAGGTGAATTCATTGCGCTATTAGTTTTAATGTATGCAAAAAATAATTATGAATGAAAGCAAAAAAGGGATCTTGAATACTAATGAGAGTTTTGGAGCATTTCATGAAGTGTCTTCCTGAAAATCATTTGGCAAACAGATTCAAGTGTGAATCACAGAATGTGGTCCTTTACATCGTAATGCTGACAAGTGGTTCTTCAGTACTGAGTGGTATCCTGCAGAGCCAAAAATGTTCCAGTAGGATTTGCCCAGTGAATCAAACATCTTGTAATTGGATTTGCTACTTCTCTACAATAAAAAGCAAATGCCAGGAGGCAAGAATTTCTGGTTTTACCATGTACATGTGTTAGTCTTTTTTAGCAAAATATTTATGTTAAAAGACATGGGTTTAGTCACAATTTTTTATAGTGCAAGCTATCTTAAAAATAAATAATAGTCATAGTTAAGGAAAGCTACAATTAAAACTAAACATTTTCTTATTTTTAGTGTAGAGAGTGCAGTGTACCACAACTACTAGCATAACTGAATCTTTTAGCATCTTGGCATCTGTTTACTAAATTTATTTTTTCATCAGAATAAAATTGCAAAAGCTATTGAATGACTGCAGAAAATGAAAATAATTTTTCATAAAGTTAAGTCCTAATGTAAGCATGTCAGATTTTTGTTATCTAGGAAGCAACTGAAGTAGAATGTAGTTGTATAGCAGAAGAGTTTATGAAAAAGAACTAAATATAATCATTAATTTACCTATGTTCAGACAAGAGACACAGAGATTCCTTTATTTTTCTTCCTTACAAGAAAGTAGAATTATCTGTGTCTCTTGTGTATGAAACAATTCACCAAATAACTTGTATTCTATAGATAATAACGTGGAAAAGCTATGCTTCCAAAAGAAGAGAAGGTGCCACACCAACCTGTGAGAAATCCTAAAGGTTTAATTACCTCTGAGGAATCTGCTGTAGACCTGTATGTCTGTCAGTGTGACATTCTTTGTGATAGCTGCTAGTCGCTTTGGGGGAAATCAGTAGACTCCAAAAGAAACCTTTCATTTATCTTTATTACTTTCTGATGTTTCAGATTTAATTTTAATATTGTCTTGGTTCCAGTGGAAAAACAGTAGCACAAGCTCTCACACAGAAAGCTTAATGGAATATTGGATTGCCTTTGGCTCCACCCTTACGGAGAGTTTACCTTAACCAGCACTCACAAAGGTCTCTGCTGCAGAACAAAAGCAGTCTGGCAGAGTCCTGCCCACCAGAAGTTTATCCTTACACACACACTGTATTCTGTTGATGGGAATTGTGTGGGTGACTCTTAGTGGGGTGGGTCAACTTTACCAGGTGTTTTTTAAAGAAGCTCAAAGGAATTGCAAGGAGAAGACTTGGGTCTCCTGCCTTGGGAGGAGGAGCACTGCAGCCCAAGGAGGCTGCACTTCCAGCTCTGTGTAGTAAGATTGATAACAGTGAGTGGAATAATGATTTCAAGTTTCCAGAATCATTACCATCTTTGTCAACAGTATCACAGTATCAGTAGCAGTTACCGATAACTGGAGGGATAATGCTGAACCAGACCCAGAAATACCGATCAGGACCTTGCTACATATATCTCCAGCAAACTGCAGATCAGTTCCAAAAATACTATTGGAACAGGGTTGAAAAAGACAAGAGACTGGTTATCTCATCTTGTATATTGACATCCATTAGGAAATTAGGAATATGCAGCCATATATGACAAAGTTTAAATGGAATAGAAAAGCAGCAACAGTCACCGGGTTTAATAAAAAAAACCCAAACAAATAAACAAACCATGTTGGTTTACTCATGTCTTTTGGTGACTAATATAACTCCACTGAGGGAGTGATAGTCACCAAAGATAGGGTGTGAGTTTGTAAACCATAGAATATGTCACTCCACCCTCTGTACTATCTCCTTTGTCTTGTGGGCTGAACAGGGAACAGCTTGTTATGTTCAGTCACTGCAGGAAATCTCATCCTTCACCTTTGAACCCTTTCTCTTCATTTTAACAAATGTCCTACTTCTCTCTACAGTTGTATAGGTTTTTAATGAGAGACATAGCATTTGAAGAAATAAATATCACAGTATGATACTGTAAAAGATGTTTTGAATGCATTCTCTCCATGCAAGAGCATGTACAGAATTTTGGCCACTGTTTTTCATACTTTGAAGACTCAGGGTTTTGTCATCTGAAATGGCATCTGGGCTTATTCTACTAAAATATTGTGGTCAGATAATATGTGTTAATATACTACCTGGAAGAATAATCAGTAAACCATTATAAAACAATAAGAATGACAGGATTTCTAGTCCATCAGCTCTACATTGATTAAAATCCACAGCCCTAAAGGCACTTATTTCTCTAAAGCTATTTTGTCCATTTATAACTGACAGATAATTACTGGCAGTTCTATATGATTCTTTGAAGGTCTTCCCTAATGGTACAATAGCATATTTACAAAGTGAAGAAAATAATGTACCAATTAGAATCAAGTGAAATTTATATCACATTCATAACATCTTAGTAATTGCTCTCATGTAAGTGAAGCACCCATGTTGGGTGACTAGTGGAGACACATGCAGCTGTACTGTGTTACCAGTTGATATAATTTGGTCAAATTTCACATCAAGATGTGTGTTAAAGAAGATATTTCTCAAGGTTGAGTGGTAGCTTTTAAAATAGCTAGTTGTGCAACAGACTAGAAAAACTATTGTTGATATAGCTCTAATTAATTGACTGGAGTCATTATTAGATTTTAGATGTGAGTTCCGATAGCCACAGTATAATTAAATTCAGCATACTTGTTAGTTGTAGCAGTCAAATTTATTCAATAACAAGCAAAACAACAAAAAAAGTGTGAAAGACCAGGAAGCCAAAAAAAGGCTAAATTAAATATTTAGATTCAATACAAATAATAGCTAAAAATAAAAATAATATTAAATGCTATACTAATCATAGAGAAAATAAATCAGGCAGATAATGATAACCTGAGAGGTAATACAGAAAAGGTGACTTGAGCTATAGCAGGACTTATATCAAGTTTACCTCTTCACAAAAATCAATCAACCAACCAATCAGTCATGTACTATGTATGTGGCATACAACAACGGTGATATTCAGTAAAAAATGAAGTTCAAATAACAAAATACATTCTTGCAGATATTAGTCCTTTCTTCCCACCATTGTTTCTAATCAATTCAGTTAAACATTACTGTCACAGTTGTGATTTCTGTGCCTACAGAACCAGTGAACAAATAAAATATAGTTGGGGATAAGTATGCAATATTTATACCTTAGGTGTTTAATCTGACTTTTTCGAGTGTCTCCAAATAAAATATTTAACTTACATGAAGAATGGAAAAATTACATAACAAAATATGTTGGTGCTCATTGCAAAAGACCAAATCACAGCTAAAAATCAATGAAAGTGGTAATGAAGAGTATACACCAAACCTGTAAAAAATATCTGCCTCTGTGAAATTTAGCAAGGATAGAATTAAGTCCAGCACTTTGCACAGTCTGGAAGATTTTATCATTGTTCTATACAGCTTTAAAAAAAAACCCCAAAACCAAACCATAAAGCCTAGGTGTCTACCATATTGTGTGAAAACTGAACTGCTCAATGAAAATTAGTCCCTATACAGTTTTTTTCTGGAAGGAAAATAGAGCAGCTGTGCTATAATGCACTAGGATTATCAGTAATCAGTCATATAGAAAGGAGCTAGGACAAATAGCCAGTAGATATACTACAAATGAACAAACATATAATTGAAATTATGAAAGTTTCTATCCTTTCAGTCCTTTTCTAACACACTAATCTGTGGGTGTTAAATTACAAATACGCTTTCTTCTTTATCCTATTAAGTGAAAATTGTAGATAGCAACATACAAGGGAGACAAATTTCACTATAATCATAATAACACCGATGCACAAAAGAGCAGTTGCAACTGAAAAAACATCACATTAGGCCTCTGCCTGAGATAAGAAATGTGTTTCAGAAGCTGCATATTAATGATAGATCGGTTTGCATGAATTTTTCCATTTTGTTGTTGTTATTTGCTTGTTGTTATTAAGACCATTGTATTCTGCAAAAGGAGAGTCTTTCAGACTGGCATTTTTGGTTCTCCTCAGTACTTTCAAGGACAGAGATATTTGTTTTTCTCAGGAGTCATTGTTTCAAAATCCTGCTGTAAAGTAATACCAAATACATATATGAGATGGTCCAAATGGTCTCTAATTAAGGACTATCTACCATGTTGCACTGTTTTGTAGCTTTTTGTTATAAAATTAAGCTGATCTTTCCTGTTTTTTTTTTTTCCACTAACAGAACTGGAACAGAATTTATTCTCACCTTCATTGTAATCTGTTGTTTGTGAGAGGTTTAATGCTTTAGAAGGCTGCTGTTTTCTCTGCCCTTCGTCTTTTTTTTTTGCAACCAACAAACAACTGCATTATATCCCAAAGGCTGTATTTCTTAAACCTCTTATTCTTGCAATGCTGGCAGTAAAAGGTATTATTTTGTAATGTAATGATATAATCATAATTTAAAACAAATTTAAAACAAAGGGAATTCAGAACCAAGTCAGACTACCAGCACACCAAAAACTAATATCCAGTTTCAAACGGTGACAAGATGTCACTTGGTGATGGTTCTAGAACAAGCACAAAACAAAGGACACTGCAAGTTTGTGCCAAGATGGTAAGCCTGTTCCTAGTCTACAGGAAAGCTGTGATTTTCTTTTGGTATAAAAGGAAGATAGTACTTTAAAAGCTGTAGCCTGCTTATTACAACTTCAATTGATATTTTCATTACTCTATTCTAAGTATCAGTCTTTATTATTGCAATCCAATGCAAGTAAGAGTGGAGACGTACTTTTTGAAGAATAAGGAGGAGAAGACAGGAGGAGAACAATGGTCCCAATTTCTCTCATTCCCCTGGGAAATTATTAGTGATAGCTCATTTTCTCATCTCTGAAAATATATTTGTCGGGTTTTTTTTCAACGAGAGATTTAATATTAAAAAATTTATCTATTTGTGCATATTACTACAATACCTAAAATATATGTGCTTTTACTGATCCTCCTTTCTACTACATCTTATAATTTTAGCACAGAGTACAAGGTCATTTCATTACACTCACAAGTGTAAAACAAGAGAAAACTGATGGAAAGGAAAAGACAGAAGAGTACAAGGGAATAATGAGACAATACTAGTCAGTGTGATAGGCAGCAGTCTCAGCAAAGAATTACCTTAATCACTATGAATACCTTTTTTTCTCTCAAGTGTGTAACACTGAAATTTAGAATTTTTAAGGAGAAGAAATAGAGGAGGGAATAGAAATTAGTTTCTGGATATTTTACAAGAACTACTTTCTGTCTGTGTAACTGAAAGAAGGAGATTGTTTCACAAAGGAACTATTGGATTTATAAAGAATGTGCTGGCCAGAGGCTGGAGGCAGTGTCTCACTGCCAAATGAGTAGGAAGAAGTTGCAAGCAAATATGCTTTGAAAGGTCCTTAAAATAAAGGCAAATTGAGTATGTATGATATAGCAGAGAACAGAAAACCAAAAATTCATATAACTCTCAGTTCTATTACATAGCTATATTGATTTTTTTACAATAATTTGCCTACCATCTGTATTTTCAAATTAAAGGCTTTTTATATACATAACAATGCGCAACATGTCAAAATCTAAAAATGTTTGTTCCTTCAAATTTGTCCAAGATATGATGCTTGAATCCATGTATCATAGATTATTAACATAAATTAGTAAAGAAGAGACACTGAAATGGACCAAAATATTAATTATGCTCTTTAAGCTGTTCATTGCTGATGGCTAAGTGTTTTGCTAAAATGTGGCCAACAGTAGACCAGCGTAGCCATATTCCATACCCACGCTATGTTGATGTGTATGCACATCTGTCAGATGAGTTTGATAACGAGTGTCTGTTTGGCATTCACTCTGCTTGAAATACTGCCCCACAAGCCTGAAATACTTGTTGAACAAGGTCAACAATGCCAGAACAAGCAGCCAAAACATCAGCTAATGGGTAGCCAGAAGCATTTGCTGTGGCCCAGACTGAACACCTGTCTCCTTATTTAAATAGTGATTGAAATAATTTTCTTTATGACTGCTCAGAAATGTCTCTGACAATTCATTTCTCATTGTTTGAGTTGTCTGTTCTTTGCTATGTACTGAAATAAAATGATTGTTCATTTTCAAGATTAGTTTCTATGCAAATTACTCTTTAGCATTAAATATACCTGTTGTACAGAGAGATTCTCCAAGGCTTTTAGGCCTTTTAAACCTCACTCAAGCTTTATTTGAGAGGAAAGCTGAGCTTTGTTGGCCTTGTCTTCTATGTCACAAATATTATTCTTGCAGCTTTAGGAAAATAAGCATTTTTCCACAGAAAACTTAAATGAGAGAGTACACAAGTCACACTCCTTCCATTCCAGTCTCGTCTTGTGCTGTTACAGATTTACAGTTGAAAAACAGAAAATGTTAAGGAATTGGAAATTGCACAATTCTGTATGGCTTACTATTAGACTTCCATTACCATGTATACATACACAGATTACATTTTAAGAGAAAAATGTTCCACATCATATAAAATTGCTGGAAGGAAAGAAATAGTTGTCTATATGACCTGTCTGTGATTTTAAGTAGTTATGGCATTTCCCTTCACATAAGGGTATTTATAACATTATTTATAACATTATTATTTAAATCATGATCTTAAAATACATATATTCATATTTATCCTGGAAAAGTAAAGGGCTCATGTATTTTTCAGACCTAAAGTAAATGCAGCCAAATATTTTTTTCCAGTGTGTTGTACAAACTGACTGGCATTGGGTAAATTCATAAACCGGACTGCCCCTGCATAGGAACTGTTATTCTTCAAAGCTACCACCATGAAAAAAATGTCTAATGCTGTCACCAAATAAGGTTTTAAAATTTGAAACGTGTGTGGTAAGGATTTTCAAAATTTTCCTTTTTGCATCATAGAAGATACCCATTCTTAACCGAGCATTGCACTTTATTTAAAATTCAGAGTTTCATTTATTGTACCAAAAATCACTGAAAAGTCAATAACAGCATAGAGTTTGTGCAAAGCTATTTTCTGAATGAATACTTTATGCCAATTAAGCTAGCTGCAGAAACCTACAACTTCCAAGGTGCATTTGTTCTTTGTTTAATTGAAGACAAGAATGTCAGAGGTGGTAAAATCCATTTGACAATTTCTACTGACCAGGAAGGAGAAAATTGCACATTTTTGCTGCCTTTTCACAGTACCCTACCACATTCAGCATTTTTTAATGCATTTTGCTGAGTTGGGAAAGAGAAAAGGTTAAAAAAATATCTGCACTCTTCTGTTTCATCTATCAGTCATCAGGGGCACTAAGGCTAGATGGTCACCCTTCAGGCAATTCTGTGACTGCAGCTCAAAATGAGCTCTGTCTAAGCAGAAACATACAATTATTCCAATCAAATTATTCCTAGGCTACACAATACAATTACCCAGCTTAATTTGGAAGATGAATTAATTGAAGGATGATTTCCCTTTTTTTCAGAGTCCCTATGTAGATATTCATAAAGGAGAGTTGAACACTTGACTTTCATGCCAGTGTCTCGAAGAGAATCTCCATTTTAATCAGAAACAGACTTTGTTTCAGCTCTTTACTTTTAGGGAGGAGAGGGGGTTTTAATACTGCAAATCCACTCTTATATTTGCACAGAACGAATATGTAAAAGTGGAAGTACAAAAGTGATGCTTTGTCAAAGGTTTTTTCTTTTTTTGGTCCTCTCTCACAGATGAAAACTGATTGAAAGAAGGGTTCAGAATGAATTTCTCCACATTGCTGTCTCTCATGCTGATGCTGGTTCAGCTTTGGCCTTGCTCTCTGAGCATGCAGAACTGCACTACTCAAAACACGGATCAGGCTTTCACAGCAGTTCGAAGAGTAAAACGCGGCTGGGTATGGGAACCACTAATTGTAACCGAGGAACAGACTGCAACGGTGCCTGTGTATGTTGGACAGGTATGTTAAGTAATGATGCAAAGGCAGCACAAGGTTAGATTTAATTTGCTGATTGCAGCTTACTGCTTTGACTTGAAAGACCAAGCATCTCCAGTGATCTGGAAATGTCATGATAGGTAGAAAGAGGAGATAAGGGAGCTGTAATCTCTCCTTTCCTGTGACCTGACTTAGGGTCAGAGAACTCCAAAAGCTGGAGGTGTGGCAATACCAAGGACCTTGCTGCACCTAAGTCTGCTCTCAAGGAATCTTCATGTTCTTTCTGTTACTAAAACTAGTTCCGTACACAGCAGACAAAGATATCAAGCTGGAAAGTTCCTTCCTGTCTTCTGAATGAAAGTTAAGGACTCATTTATCAACATCTGGCAATTTGCTTGTGCTATTTTTGGCACTGCATCAAAGCAGTCATACTGAGTGCAGTGTGGTTTACAAACAGTATTTAGCATGATTTTCTATTACACTAAGTAGCAGCTGATTTACCCCTCATTAATTTTTAATGAACCAGATTAATACTAAATCCTTTTACCACTGAGAAAACTGCAGGAATCTGCATGGTTCATTAGATTAACTTAGGTTTACCACAAAGGCCAATTATTTTTCACCCTCCTTTAAAAATGTAGATTAAGATAATTTTCTTAATGAGACTTTATCTGCCCCTTTCTCTCTCTCTGCTTATTATTAGTATTATTTATTAGTATTATTTGTAATTATTATTTATTATTACTATATATATTTGTATGCTAGAAATAATTGTAACCTTAGGATCTAGTTTTCTTTTCTTTAGGGCACATAGATGAATGAACCAAAATAAGTTTAATTGCTAATTAAGTAGCACTAAAATTTAATTGGGCCCAAAGGGTGAAGTACTCAAAATTCATTAATTACTTTTTCACAACCCCTTCAAAGTAACTACTATGGAAGTATGATGTCTCACTTCTGAAAGAATAAGTGTAGACATACTAATTTTTTAATTATTATTACTTTTCCCATAGTTGGAAAACAGTGTCCTGTAAAATCAACTTCATAAATGGCATATATTTTCTTACAGCTTTAAAAGAATTTAATAATCTTGCCTTTCTATTTCTCACTGGTAAATTATTTTTATTGAAGATTGGTTAATTTATAATTTATAAGAATGGTTAATTTATTGCAGTCCATGTCAATTAGATATATTTGCTTGTGAATTTTTATTGAGTAGAATATGCTCTACTTTCAATAAACCAACTCACAGTTTACGATCAACACACAAAGTTTTAGTAAATAAGGCCCTGAATGAAACTGCATCAAAAAAAATACAAAGGTAGAAAGTCTTTAAGTCGCTATTCAATATCAACTTCTTTTCTCACTCAGATTCAGAGTTCAGTATTCAGATTTTATTTAACATAGGCTCATGAATCCTTTTCCACTATCATGCTTAAGAAAAAAAATGTGTCTATCAGCACTGCAATGGCAGATATATAAGGCAAGTACATAAAGTCAGTCGTGGTTCTCATCTACAAGAGAAAGACTGTTTATTTTTTTGTGTCTAGGTTAATAAAACAGGTAATCTGAAAAGCTTTGGTGTGCTCCCTTTCTCAGCAAATCCCACCTGTAAGTGATCTCTCATTTAACTTGGTCAAATTCATGAAAGTCTTTTAGGGATTAATGATTCTGATTTAAATGGTTTGACACCAGTTATGTCCAAAAAGCCAGTTCAAGGAATGCTTCCAGTCTCTAAGGATTTGATGTACTCTGTGATCACATCTGAACCTCATCTTAGGTTAAAAATATAGACATTCATCACTTTTCCCATAGCCTTGGGTTCATGACAAAGAAAACAAGATTTACGGATGAGAAAAAATTGGTGGTGCCCCTTAATTGGATGCCAAATTTGGATGGTCTTAAAATGAGACTGATCAGACCACTCATAACGGGATGAACTTGCCCCATGTTTTCCGTGCAACTATTCATGCTGAAAACATTTGACTTTAATTTGTTCACATTTTAAATGGCTCTAAGCTCTCTAGCCTTGAAAATTCTCTTTTATACTGGCAAGGGGAGTTAACTTTTTATAATTTAAAGTTTAAATATTCTAATAGAATTCAGAGCAGGAACTCAAAACTGTTTCTTGTGTCTCAGAGCAGTGTCCCAATCACATTCTGAATAAACTATCCATTTGATGCATGCTGACAAATACGCATTATGAAAATCTTCAAAAGGCATGGGCATTGTTCCAAAGAAAAGCTAAAATTATTTTTGCAACTTCAGAAGCTATTGCAATATATGTTGAGAAGATCCAATAGGGAAGTGGCCTCATATCCTACACTGAGATGTAGGGTCAATAAGCATGAAGCAAAACAGTGAGATTATTAAAGTCAACAGGTAGAAAAGTTATTTGCATTTAAAACCTGCTGCTTTATAGGCAAAGTAGATTGAAAAAAACTATTAATTTTTGACGTTGGATTTTTCAAAGATTATCCAGGCTCTTAAAGATTTTGACATCTTTTGTTCTGAACCCAAAATAAATAGAGAAAAAATTGAACAGTTAACAATACAATAGTGTCCCGGTTTGAGGACTGTTCCCATAAAATCAAACTGTGGGCATGTTAAGGAATTGAGTAATTGCTATTATAAAAAAATACTGTTACATATTGTTAACATTAACAGAACTGTTTTGTTGGCATGAACAAATACATCTGGACTGCAATGGTCGCCAGGCTCAGCTTCATCAGAGGAATCATCATCACAGAGCTCATCTTAGCAAGACAACAAAGGATGCAGATCATCCTGGAAGGAAATGGAAAATATTTATCAATTTCTTTCAGAATAAATAATATAGGCTTATACCACACAATGGTTTTTAATGTCTTTACTATTTCCACAGAAGTAGAACATCACTGTCTCTCATATTTGAATTTAGTATTGCTGAGTATAAAAAATGTATAAAACAAAGTACACTTTTCATTTATGGTAATAAAAAGAAATAGATAAATCTTAATGACCTTTGCATTGTTTTCAGCAGAAGTTTATGGGAGCTGATAAAGCAATGATCTAAAATAAGTACTTGGATTCATTTTTTTACTTCAAAGTGGCTTTGAAGCATTTTTAATTTTTTTTGTAAGATTTACCATGCATTATGTCTGTTATATCAGTATTTTAAAACTGAGCCATGACTGGCTGAAATGTGACAGTACCCTCTTTTAAATAGTAGTATCCAAGAAGGTTCACTAGGAACAGAGTTGACTGTAAAATGAAGATAAACAATGCTTAAAATGGATATTCCAAATCTTTATTCCTACTAAAATGTGGCTTGTTTTCTGTTTTATACTTGCAGCTGAAATCAGATTTAGACAACCAGGATGGCAACTTCAAATACATTTTGACTGGGGAGGGAGCTGGAAGCACTTTTATCATTGATGAAAATAATGGCAAAATTTATGTGACAGAGAAGCTGGATCGAGAAAAGAAACCGTTTTACACTCTAAGAGCACAAGCAATAAGCAGGAGCACTCAGATTCCTATTGAAACTGAATCAGAATTTATTATCAAGGTTCGAGATATCAATGATCATGAACCACAATTCTTAGATGGACCTTATGTGGCCACTGTTCCAGAGATGTCACCTGAAGGTACAACATGCTGTGAACTGAACTCTTTATTTCCTGATTATTTTTTAGATATCTATATTGATATAAAATCTTAACAGCATATTTTATAGACTATCTTTCAGTGAGGAGGAAGCAAACTATTTTACAAACCTGGAAATTTGCAAAAGTATGCGCTTAAACTGAAGGTTGTGCATACCTCTACTTAACATCCTTGCCTTTCAGTATTTGAGTACCTACCTGTACATTTTACAGAATCTGGATAGATGCTTGTATTGACTATAGAGTTGTCTTTCCCATCAGTGATTCAGGCTTGAAATTGTTTTTTTTGTTTGTTTGTTTGTTTTTTAAAATATAACAATATCATTTGAAATAGAGTACAAAATCCAGTTAACACTGCTAACAATATTTGGGGCTGACAGATTTTGCTACTTTTTCAATCAGTATAGCAACCTAGTCTCTAAAAAATTGGCCTGTTTATGATTATTGTTACAACCTGTCAGATCTTCAGGCTTCTACCAACCTGAAAGAATAGTATCATGCACATAAACTTTAAAGTCCTCTGACCTCAGTTGACTCTTTTAAGGACATAAATATAAGCTTGGTTAAACTGAACAGTACTCAACAACATCCTTCAGTCTACTCTGATTCTGTTTAATAATTAAACAATATGCCTGCTTATTATTCTCTGTGTGATATGAATCATATTGTACTGTAACTGGAAAAAAAATCACATTCACACCACAGGCACCCACAATTTCATCCCCAAAGATAAGGATAGTTTCCTTCCTATAAGTAGTAGGTTCAGAACAGGCATGGTATGAAGCTGATGTGGGGCTGGTGTGATGAATACCCTCACACCATGTATGATGCCTACCTATTTACACTGTCAAACCACTTTTCCATCAGTCAGCTTCTCTTTCTTTGTATTAGATGGTGTGCAGTGAAGAACTAACTTCTGGTTTCCTAAGCACATCAGTTGTAATTTTTCTGTCAAATATAGGTGTATATGCATATACACAATATATATACAAATACATTTAAATCCTTAAAAAAGAAAAGTATGAATATAGCTGACATGAACAAGCATGTTATAAATACTGCTTTCTCCAAATAAATATCTTCGAAATGAAAGGGATATTACATTTTTTCAGTTTTACAGAAAGAATCCCAGTAATCTTTTAAATTCCTAACTCCATCTTTTTTGTTATAGCTATTGCAAGTAATATTGAAAAGAAATTCAAATATTGTGCTACTTAAAATTGTATTAATTTATTAGGTCATTAACTTAATGGTATCAGTGATCATAAAGGAAATAAGAACTACTTTTCATCCATCATTACCTGTTCAACTTTTAGAGCAGATTCAGTGAATTTTTCACAGGGAGCTGTGAACTTTATACTCATCTGCAAGCCTGGATAGCAGTTGCAAGAAAAGAATATTCATGCCTGGGATCTAATCAAAAGTGGGGTTAGTATCCTAATTTCTGCCAGGAAGCAATAGCTCACCATCATTGCCAGAAATAGCTACAAAAGATATCAATTAAAGCAACTAGTCACTCTTCTACCATTGGAATCAGTTTTGGATGTATGACTGTTTCTTCACTGCCACTTTCTCAAGACTTCTACATTTGAAGTCTTGGTCAAATAATTTTTTCTAACAGAATTTGTTGCTTGTTCAGAGGGTATTTCTGGCCTTTGCATCTTGCTCATTCCCTCAGGTTTGCAGACAAGAAGACAGGTATCTTGTCAATGAGCTTTGCATCTGGTTTTTGGGTTTTTTGCCCTTTTTTTTTTTTGTGGTTTTTGGTTGGGTTGGTTGGTTGGTTTTGTCTGTACTCACAGTAATAATGGTAATGGGCATAGTTCCTGTCTGGTATTATCTGGGGTTACACAGATCTAGGACTTTGACAATGCCCTTTTATAATTTTCCTTTTTTTTTTTTTCCTGTGGCAAAACATTGTTTATGAGGCACTTGGTATCTTATAAAAATGGATTTACAATACGTGACAATTTATTATATCCTGATTTAGAAACATACAGACCTGTAACCATTCAAAGAAATATAAAAAGAATTAACTTATGTATTTATGGATTCCTTCTGTTTGTTCCCCTGTCTTAATGATAAGCTCCTGTCTTAATGATGGTTATAAGAAAAAAAAAAAATCTTGCAGACAAAGACAAGTAGTAGTAGTAGTAATCTTTCCCCCTATATCTCTGTTTCTCACTTGAAAATATCAGCCAATAACTGGCAGATAAGAAATTTCAATCTATATTGACCTGACTTGGCTATAAACTGACACCCTAAAATTAAAAGCTCAGCAGTCTTTATCCAATCTCCTGTGTCATACATTATATATTTAAATTCCTAAAATACCATATCACTTCACCATAACATTAATTAAACTGTAAAAAACTTAATTTATTTTGTAATATTCCTGTAAGATAGAAAAGTTTCCTGTAAAATGTAGCAATATATTAAATTAAAAAGAATTTTAAAAAATCAGAAGTAACGCCATTTCCTGTTTGTCAGAATGGTTGAAAAATAAAACAAGATTCTTGTGTGCCTCCTCTCTTGGATGCTTATTAGCTGAAGCAGTAAAATCGCAGCTTTGCAATCATCCAGTGTGTGATATGGGAATCTAAGTCAGTCCTACAGGTATTGAAATATTTTCTACATTGCTTCTTCTGTGTTTGACTCTAGCATTAATACCATAGCTATTTCAGAGATCGTTCTTTCACCTATTTCTCCCAAGTAGACACTACTACACCAGCAGCTTACTAATGTGTATGTCTGGCATATAAAATGTAGTGGAGTAGCGTATAATATACCTTAAAAATAGTCAGCTCCGACACATGAAACAGCTGAGCCACACACCATGAGGACATTTCTAGGCTCACTTGCCCTTCTTCTCAAAGGGCAGGAACTGCACTTCTGAGGTGAAACCTGTTTCAGTGCACAACCTAAAGCATTAATCCTTACAAGGAAATTTCTAACATCTTAGTAGATAGAGACAGTAACCAGCTAAAATTTGCAGCATTGATACTGTAATGGTTCATTATATCAATGTTTTTCTCCCAGTAAAATATAACATCCTCTTCAATAATAAGGAATGTAGTTCAGAATTAGTTTCAGAGCTCTCTAGCAGCAGTTCAGCTCACTGATGCTAGATCTGGGATCTCCTAGTAATTTCTTCACAGAAATCATGCTCAGAAAGCACAGTCAATAGTTGGGAAAGCAGTTCACTGTTACTGTACATTTTATCTGGAACTAAGAAAACAAGGAGAGAATAATTCACAGCTGGCCACTTGCCTCAGACTACTGCAGAAAAGCAGAAAATATGGACAGATAATTTTGCCTAAAGTTAGGTACACGTATCAATATATGCATATACTAATGTACTAACAGATTAGAATAAATTTTACTTCTTTCTTAGCTTTCTTTTATGTTCAGTACTAAATTTTATTAAGATTTTATATGCAAATGTCACAGTAAATGAAAAGTGTGTCACCATATGGACTCTCTTCTGAGAACACAGGACTGTAGTTTTCCCTCAGGCATTTGGTATGATTTTACATTAAATGTCTTCCATATAGATGTTAACCTTGTACAAATGCAATATATCTGATGGAATGGTTAAGAGTCAAATGCAATATTATATGGCTACTTAATGTTTTTATAGATTTCAAGCTTTAGTGAGAAAAATTAATAACTATTTGCCATATGAAGGCCCTACAGTTTACCTGGTGGGCTGACACATATAAATGACGCTACTTTGTTTTGCCCAAGAAGGGAAAACCAAGGTTGCATCAATAAAAAACAAAATCTTATACAGCAATTAGCAAAATATATTTTGCCTTAAATAAAACTAATAAAAAAACCAAAAAACATGTAAGCATATTTACTATCCAACTTAGGACATCTCTGTGTACATAAAATATATATTTGGGGTTAAATTTTATATCAACATCACACAAGTTCACACATACAAAAATGCATATTCGAAAGCCCACAAACATATACATTCAATTTGTCTTTACCATGATACCCATCTTCACATAAATGTTGTGAAACTGTACAATAGTTTGATTATCAGTTATATCACATCATGGATGCAATGTCATGAGGTGGGGTTTAGGGGTTTTTTTGGGTTATTTATTTTGGAGGGTTGTCCTGTGTTAATTGATTTTTAAAAAATCATGGAGTACAAAAATTCATCATTCTCCCAATCACGGAGCACCAAAAAATGGCTTTTTGGAGTTTTTGATAAAATATTAACACTGATTTCTATCACTCAAATATAAATGTCTAGGTAAACATGATTACATTCAGCAAATGGCCTGCTTTTTTCTGCTTCAGATTAAATTTATAAAGAAATACAGGCCTCATGACAGTGAAAAATTAAAAACTGAAAAAGAATTTCAAAACCCAGGATACCATTTTCTTCTGCTTACTACATAGTACATATTTAATATAGAGGTTCATAGATTGAGAATCTTGGTCCTAAAAAAATGTGAGAAACCGTAGTCCTGTTTTTACATGCTCTCCTCCCACCCCAGTTTAGAAACAGTCTTCCTCCTGAGAGTGCACGAGATCTGTTATTACTTCCATTCAGGTTGGCTCCCTCATTACCACATGCCCCTTGCTTGCTCACATTTCTACTATATCCACCAGCTGTGTCTTCCTGAACCCATCTGGACAAATTCCATGCTTCTTCCTTCTGCTATACTCTGGAAGAGTCAACAGACAAACAGAAAAGTAGGCTGGGGATAAGACATACAGCAAATGCTGGTTTAAATTGAATATTTCTTTCTAATGGTTAGAAACTGTGCAGAAAGTAAATCTACCTATAAATGAGTAAGACACACAAGAGGTAAAATGATAACTTTGCAGTTCTGTATATGTTGGATTTTATCCCTGATTTATTAAATATGGTTCTGTAAACAAGCCCATTTCTAAATGTAGTTGTGGACACTTGGGTTTATTTAGTAGAAAACGGCATTTATAACAGACTGTACCTATTCCATTATTCATAGGTTTAGATCCCCTCCTAACTAGCACTCTATTTTATTTTTTTTCCAAAGTAACTACATTCTAGTTGTGCTAAATTGTCTTAGAGGATAGATTTCCTGCATTAGCACACTCTCCGCAGACTGGAATTGATATGTAGTCAACAGTTGTGTAGCTGAATATTTCCTCTACTCTTCAGTCTTATTAAAATTATTGTTATTTCTGAAGCATATATGTGCCCTGATTAAATATTTTAATTCAAAATTTGAATGCAACAAGAATAGTTGCCCAGAAAATATTTCCACTTTTTAATAGTAAATTTTGCAAGGTCCTATTTTTTCTTGTAAATTTTCAGGACTGTTTGCAAATATAGCTCGTGTGTTAAAAGGTTTGAAAGAGTTTATGTTTTGTAATTATGAGATAATTTATACAAGAAGAAAATAAATGTAATCTATTTTTTTTTCCTTGAGGTACTTCAGTTACACAGGTAACAGCTACAGATGGTGATGATCCTTCTTATGGGAATAGCGCCCGTCTGCTTTACAGTCTCATTCAGGGACAGCCTTATTTCTCTGTGGAGCCAAAGACAGGTACTATAAATGATCTTGTGTCTTGAAAACATACATAAACTCACAAAAAGCAGATGCAAGCAAAAATCTTCATTTCAACAAAAAGATCAGCTGATACTACTTTAGACTTGTACATCTTTGCATAGTTCTTAGATTAAAAAAAAAAAAAAATCAACTTTTTCTTTCCGTAGGAATCTGAAATTCTTTCTCTCTAGAGAATCAACAATTTATTTAGCAAATTATCTCCCTACAGAAAAGAGTTGAATTCTTTCTACCCCTTCCAACAAATAGATCTAGGAACAATTCTGGGTTAACAGCTCTATGACTTATGTGATGTTCCTATCTCTATGTTGGAGAAACCACTGATATGTAACATCCCTCGAAAATCCTGATTTCTGAGGAAGAAAGACAGTTATATAGGGTAGAAGAGATATATGGTGAGTTCTCCTTCTCAGAACTCTAAGTATGCAGAATCGATCTGTCTTAAAGTGTACATGTTGCCATGAGCACTAAATCCCAGTATTAGGACAGTTGTGCTGTGCATGGTCCAGAATGTAAACTCATAACTGTGTCCAATGATGCATTTTATACCCATATAATATGATTAGATGGTGGGAAAAAATGGGACTATTTCGTGTTATGTTATGATTTTTATTTTTAGGGGTCATCAGAATGGCTTCCGAAATGGACAGAGAAACAAAAGATCAATATTTGGTCATCATCCAAGCCAAAGATATGGTTGGGCAAGCAGGGGCATTTTCAGCAACAGCTACTGTAACCATCAACCTCTCTGACATCAATGACAACCCACCTAAATTTCAACAGCGTAAGTATAGGCTACTTACAGCGGTTAAAGTCTTGAAGAATTTTAGATCCACTGTAGCAGTGTTATGTTCACTGGTAGGTCTTATCAGAAGAGATCTATGATTTGTCTTCACTGTTCAGATTTAAATAAAATAGTAAAAAAAGTCCACAGAAATGCTCAAAAAAAAAAGAGGAAAAGAAAACCTATCATTACAAAAGACCTCAGGCCTGCTGGTTTTATTGCTAGGTTTTGGAGAAAAATGTCTTACTAAACTGCTTTCCATATAATTTGCTCTACCTAAGCCTAAAATCTGGGCAACAGAATATTTAGTACCATTTTCACTCCCCTTATTTCTTTTTCTCCTGTCCATTCCTTTCTGACAGATACTGTAAAAATTTTGGCAAATGGTATGACCTGGACAGAGTGTCCAGGGAGTTTGTAGCAGACATAGGAGCTGCTAGCAGGGCTGTCAGGGAAAAGCAGTGAAATGTCACTGGGATGTGATGCTCCCACTGTTTTTTCACCCTGGTGGTTCTCCTTAGCTCTTTGTTTACTGCAAAAGTAGGGATTAAAGAGGAGGACTCATGAGTGGAAAGGCCATCATCCCCTACCCCTGAAATCTATCCATTGCTGGATTAGATCTATAGCTCTAATGAAAGCTGTGAGCTTTCCCCATCTCTCTGAGACCCTCAGGCCATCATAAGTACAGCAGCTACCAAACATGGCGGATCACTAAACTGTGACAGTATTTGTTTCTTTAGGACTCTACCATATGAACGTCTCTGAAGAGGCTCCTGTGGGCACTACTGTAGGCAAAGTCTTTGCAGAAGACAGTGACACAGGGGAGAATGCAGCCATGAATTATTTTATTGAAGAAGATAGTGAAGGTGTTTTTGACATCATTACTAACAATGAGACTCAAGAAGGAATTATCTTATTAAAAAAGGTGAGATCTCAGAAACATCTCAAAAAATCATGATACTGAAAAAAAACCCTCTTCAAGCAAGCTGAATTGTTTTGGATTCTATTCTTATATTATTCTAATTTTTTTGCTTTCTTCAGGCTTTGTGATTTGATTCGGATATAGGGGGATAAAAGATGTTTTTCTTTCTGTTTACTTGCTTTTTTTTACTTATTCCTACCACTGCTAAATACAAGAGTGGCAGTCAAATTATCTCAATGTTATGTCTAGCTGTGCTTCCCATTGTGAGAAAATGTTTTCTTCTGTGCATCACTGTAAAATCTTTATCAACAAATCATATACAATATTTCCTAACTTCCAACACCTCCTGTTAAACATAACTGAAGCCAGAATGTATTACACTATTAGACAGACAGTGGAGTTTTTGTTATGACATGTCTTATACACTCAAAAAGATACCAGTTTATGATTTAGGATATTTAAGAGGCTTTGATACTGTGTGATTTATTTTGGAATTATATAGGAAGACTTATGGGTCATCTGTTCATCATTGGAAATGATGATAGAATTTGATAGCTCAGTGAAATCCAGAAGCCTTAAGAACTGAATGCTATAAATTTGGAGGGGTTTTTTGTTTCTGGGTTAGTTTTGTGGGGTTTTTTCCCTTTTTGTGTTTGTTGGGTTCTGGTGGGTTTTTTTTTTCTATTTGGGTATATTAAAATTCAGGAAGATATTTATTTATAATTTCTTTTTTTAATTATAGAAGATAATGAGTATCTGAAATATTAATGTGACTATGTGTTTATCAAACACTCTTTGTTTCCTTCTAGAATTCATTTAATTTAGAGACTTAGTTTTAATTTAATTTAATTTAATTTAATTAAGACTCAGCTTAATGTCCACAGATTTACTGATTCTCATCATTTAAGTAAGACTGAAGAATAGTGTCCAGTATATTTACACTCATGTTGGAAATAAAAGTACTAATACAAGAAGCTGTTTTTCTTAGGGCTGACATTCTACAGGAAGACTTCTTTTACAGTGTTGTCTAATTGTAACATTAAAACCAGCCTACATGTGAAAGAAAACAATGGCATAGAACAGTTTAATTTTAAAGAGGTTTTAACATAAAAATGAAATCTATCTTGCCTTTAATCTCACACAACTTATTGAACTGTGTTTAATTCAAATATGAAGAGAGAAATATTCCACAGCTCACTCTCTTTCTTTCATAATAGAGAGTGGATTATGAAAGCAAGAGGAGATACAGTATTCGAGCAAAAGTTGTAAACAGGTACATCGATTACCGCTTTCTGAAAGAAGGACCATTTGAAGACAAAACCATTGTCAAAATCAATGTGGAAAATGCCGATGAACCTCCAGTTTTCACCTTGGAGAACTATGTGATGGAGATTGATGAAGGGGCTATGAGTGGCTCACTGGTGGGCATCGTAACTGCTACAGATCCAGATGATGATGACTGTCCAGTCAGGTACCTAACTTAATATGTGAACAGGGTTCAAATAGTTGGGATTTCTGAAAGCTGTTTCTGTTCCTTACCTTACAGTTAATTGTGCTTTCAGTAGGTTATTCTAGGTGTCATGATTTAAGCCCACAAGGCAGCTAAGGACCCCACAGCCACTTGCTCAGCCCTCACCCCATGGGATGTGAGAGAGAATCAGAAGGGCAAAAGTGCGAATACTCATAGGTTGAGACAAGACAGCTTACTGAAAAAAAATAAAATAAAAATGAGAAACAAAGTAAACAACGTAAACCACACCAAAACCCCAAGAAAAAGAAGCGATGCTAAAAAAAAAACAACCCAAAACAATTACTCACCACCAGGCAGCCAGTACTCAGACAGTGATGTTATATGTTGTGGAAAATCTCTTTGGTCATTTGGTATTGCCTGTCTCAGTTGTGTCCCCTCCCAACTTTCTGTACACTCCCAGTCTACATTCTGACAGGACACTGTGAGAAAAGAAAAGGCATTGACACTGTAAGCACTGCTCAGCAATGACTAAAACATCTCTGTGCTATCAATACTGTTTTCATCAAAAATCCAAAATATATCTTTATCTAAGCTACTGTGAAGAAAATTAACCATACAATAGGTTAAAACCTGACCCCTAGCCCAAAATCTAGATAAATAACCTTTGTTTGTGCATCTTTGTAATCATTTTGAAATTGGGTGATATTTTAAACAGTGGCCTGGAAGAGGTTCTGAATAGCAGCAGAGCTAGGGTACCACAGCCAAACCTGTAAGTGTGTGGAGATGTGTCGCTCTGTTGCCAGTAACTCCTGGAAATATGGAGAGAAGGACTAACTGCTGGGAGGGAGACACGGAACAGCTCCACTGGCATCTGCTCAGCTCAGTGACCAAGAATTTACCAATTACCTACATATATACCAAAATAGCCCCACAGAAATATTATATAAAAGGAGTCCCCCAGGCTTATAACTTTTGCAAAATAATTTTGCTGTCTCTTAAATGAGAAAACATATCTTTAATATGGGGTTTATAATAAAAATCGCATCTTGAGTTACTTGGTGTCACTGCGTACAGTGCAATTTGGACAATCTAGGATACAGGGATGAGACACAAAATAATTTATAGTGTATAGATTACTAATAGCAGAAATATATATGTATATATAGCTACCTGCAGTTACAACTTCAGACATTTAATCAATTCAAGGCCTATTTTACATTAATTTACTGTTATTTAGTAAGCTAGTCAGGTTAAATTAAATAAGAATAAATAAAACCAGACATGAACTTCTCCCCTCCAAAAAAAAAAGGCCTTGTCTTGTGGTTTATTTAGGTGACTGAAAAATACCCTGTGAAACATTTGAATATAAGGCATATGCATGACTTCTTATTTTGAAATATTTTGGTGGAACTTCCTACAAAGTAGATATGTCTGCATAGACCCAAGACAGTGACATATGTATTGCATCACTGAGTTTCTTTAAAATAGAGCATAACACTTCTAATATAAAGATAAGTTTATTGGGATGTTCCATGCATATGAATCTAATTTTGAAAACACCGTTATCATAAATGACTGCAGTTGCTCATAATATAGAAACACAGCTGTGTTACCTTGTGGACCCCAGATTTTAAACACACAAAGAGTAAAAAAAAGACATGCATGAAAACCTCACTACATCAGTATTAAAAAATACTAAAAATATCCAACATAGATTTTTCTGAAAATTATATATCAAGAATCAGATCTCCAAAAAAAACCCCCAAACAAAACAAAATACTGATATCAGAAGTTCAAATGATAAGAACTTTCACTGTGTTATGTTGGTTCCTTGGTTTGTCGATTTGTCCTCTTACTGATTTTCAAAACAGAAAAAATGTAACTATAGATAACATGTTAGAGAGTCATCCAACCACTGGCACATAATCTGATATGGAGTCCTAAGTGCCAACAGGAGATAGAAGGACTTTGTTAAGAAGAAATAAAAGCACAAAGAGGGAATAGTTGCATGTGGGAATTCCAAACCGGAATGGTAAGAACCTTTAAACTTTTAAGAAAGGTTTTATTTCCATGAAATAGACTCTATTAAGAATTGACATATAAGGTCTCTTTTTATATGTGATCAAAATAATTGGTAAATATCCTTTCCATTTGAACCAATACCTTTGGTATCTTTTTCAGTCCATCTCTGGCCTGTGACCAATCGTTAGACTTTAACAGTTTGAATGGTATGTATGTATACATGTGCGCATGCGCATGTCCATATACAGACATAGCATCCTGAGCCTTTTCAGTGAGGACTCAGGAACACTGGACTCATTTGCAATCCCTCTTGCATTAGGATTTTGTACCCTGCCTGGGTGTCACCTCATTACAGGTAGTTGTCTGTCTGTCTTTATAATGCCCATTCCCTTGACATCAGAGCATGTCAGCAATGATAAAATACATTTGCCATTATACCTCCACTTAGCTGTTAGTGTTATCCATTTCACAAGTGGCACTTTTGATGTTTCTTTGCAATGAAGTCATTTACCTGCTGTGATCCTGACTTAGAAGTAAGAATGAATAATGTATTTCAGATTCAGTTTATATTAATAGAGATCTGAGGCATATTTAGTTTTATAAAAAGATGAACTTTGATCTTGGCAGCAGTGAATTTTAAATGTTTATAAGCGTACATTTTTCATGATTTCTGAGTTGTTGCCGCACGCATTTATATGTATATATGCAACCCTGTTTTCTCAACTGCCAATAGCTTTCTATGTCTTTACCTCTGATGAAACATTTCGGTGTTAGGGAATCTCTTTACTTTTTTTGGTGCAGGTACTCTATTGTCCACGGCATGCATTTAAAGAGATTGTTCAGCATCAATGAACACAATGGAACAATCGTTACAACTAAACCTCTGGACCGAGAGATAGCTTCCTGGCACAACATAACTGTTACAGCCACAGAAACAAGTGAGTAAGAAATTTAAGGAACCCTGTGTTTTATATACTGTGAGCTGTAATTATCCTCTGAATATGCCTTCTTTTAAGTGGAGAATACATATTTCTTTCTCATTATATTACTGTTGCTTGCTACATTAAGGAGCATTATTAAAATGATTAGTTAAATAGAAGTGGAAGGTATTTGAGCTCCAAGGTCCTGTGCTCTTTCATAAAAGATGACCTTATAAAAAAAGAAAGGAAATTGTAATAGGATCTAGGCTGTAACACTTTCAAATCACACTGAAGCATATGAATTGCTCCTGCAGTGCAAGATCTTATGTTAAATTAGACCCTGGTTAATTTCACACCAGATCTTTGACTAGTGTGAAATTAGCCAGGGTCTAATTTAACACCAGTCAGAAACCTGTGACTCAAATTAATTGTGAATGTAAGGCCTAAATCAGCTAGACTTCTCTTCAGTGACAATTAAATCTGTGAAGCATGCTTTATATAGATTTCACCTGTCAGTTATGTTTGAAAGTCAAATGCAAATTGCCTCTGTACTTTTGGTGATCTGGTTGCCCTAACTCTGGGACAATGCTCTAGAAAATTGCCAGCTGCTGATTTTTAAGACAGTTTAGCAAGATTAATGGGACATATTATTTAAAAACTGATCACATCCATCCTCAGGAAGAAGAAAACCTACTTGAAACAGTTTTTGCCAAATACTTTTAGAATGTTTTTGTTGTTTCTTTTTTTTCAATTCTGAATCTCAGTTGAATGCTATTTATTACTAAGACCACTTTAAACACACATTCATAAATTGCACTGTTCCCAAAAGGGAGCATTCCCTGTATATATGTAAAATATTACTGCTAGAAGTTTAATACAGGATAGTCAGTAGCCATTTTCATTGAAGTCTTTATTTTGTTCTTGGGAACTGATAGTATTATCATCCTTTTCAGCTTCTCTGTGAGTTTTTAGGCATGAATGTATTTTACTTCTATTGTTGTTGAGCAGCTGGCGGGTGTTGGTAAAATTGATCTCTGGCATATTTTTGTCACAAATTGAATAGTGTTATGGAAACACAGCAGGATAACTTCGGTCTGGACTTTTCTGTTTAGTTAAACAATAAAATAGGAAGGACCAAATGTTACAAATTAATAAGTGTCTCCTGTAGCAAAAGAGAGTGAATCTTTCACAGTATTGAAAGTTATTGTGGAGAAACCGAGCCCTCATTATCTTCATATCCTTATTCTTTATTTCTTTAATGATGATAAAGTCACTGTCTATAAAACTATATTCAAAAGCATTGAAGTTAGGTCACCTTAGTCTGGACATACCTGAAATGCTTTATATCATGAACTATTAGCATTTATTCCTTGAAATACAGTCATAACATACACTGTGTATATGAGACATTTGGTGAATGACATTGTGGCTTCACTCAAGCCAAATCAAAGTGCTGTTAGAGTTCATCCACTCAAGATATTAATTGAAGCTGAGACAGGTATTGGAACTGCATTACAACAGCAACCTCCCTATGGGCCTATTGATGTCTTGACATTCATACAGGACACATACCTTTTGCCTCCATTGCAATGACAGGGGTTAGTAAAAGGAAATTCTGTTATTTCAGAGTTGTGGTGTGGATAATCTTATCCTCATGCCACGGAGACAGCATGTTTTAAAGATACCCAGAAGTAGATCTAATTCATTGGACTTTAAACACAAGTAGTCACCACCTGCAATCTGTTGAGTCTTATTGCACTTTATGCTTAATGTAATTCTAGCTCAAGAGAATTCTTTTGATCAGTTTTTACTTGATCCGCCTAGTACAAGGCTGAAGCATCAACAACATTCTACCTATATACGAGAGCAAGAAATCCTTAAGTCATCAGCTTTACTTAACCGTGATTTACTGAGACAGATGATGATTGATTGACAATTAATTTAGAAGAAGAATATCTGTTTCAGCTTTTCCTCTATTGAGCTATAGGTGACCAACAAAAATTACCAATGATAGCAACTGACTTGATCTTACTCATTTTTCTGTATGCCTATTGGGAAAGTCTATTACCAAGCATAAGCAAACTTACCCACAAGAGACAATAGTCATATTCCCATTAGGTATGGCAGATGTCCTCCATACTTACAGGTATTTGAAGATTTCAGTCATGGATGGTATCATCAATTCAATATTTATTTGTCACCTCACTTTCATCATATTAGAATTAGATATTGTCACTGCCTTTCTTTTCACACAGCTCCAAAATTAGCAAGTTATTAATTTTGGTCCCTAGTACTTAATCCATTTTCACGCTGATCCAGCCTATTACACTTGATATCCTGATTTCTCAGACCTTGTTTTTCAAGTTCTCGTATCTCTCATGGAGGCTATGGCAAAGACATAATCTGCTCATTGAAATACCTTTAGCCTAAGGTAGAATATGAGAACAGTAGCTGTGTTCAAATTCTGATAGCTATTTTCCTGTGTAAGAGATAAAAGAAAAAATAGGTGTTGCCTACCATCTTCCAACCAAAGGAGTCATTCTGCTTCCAGACACTCATCCCCAAACCTGTAGCATTGAATAGTGTTGTTGTGATCAAGTGCATGACCCAGCAATCAGCCTTGTTGAATCTCATACCATTGGCCTTGGCCCATTGATCCAGCCTGTCCAGATCCCTCTGTAGAGACATCCTACCCTCAAGCAGATAACACTACCTCCCAACTTGCTGTCATCTGAAAACTTAGAGAGAGTGCACTTGATCCCCTCATCCAGATCACTGATAAAAATATTAAATGGAACTGGCCCAAGTACTCAGCCCTGGGCTGTCAACTAGATTTAACTCCAGAACACGTTGGGCTCAGTCATCCAGCCAGTTTTTTATCCAAGTATGCCTGTCCAAATAATGACCAGTCAATTTCTCTAGAATGCTGAACCTGCAGATCTTCCTTCTCTTGGTTTCATATTTATAAACATTTTTATTATATAAATAAGTAGTTTTTTCACCCTTGCCTTTACACAACTTTTGAAAAATGAAACTAGTATAGCTAGGTCTGATTTTTCTGTATCTGAAATAGTTACAGCAGTTTGACCTTATGTAAATGTATAAATGGAAGAAAAATTGCCTTATATTAGCAGAGTTTATTTTTTTTTTCACATGGGAATAAGCCATACTGACACGGTTTTTTTTCTAAAGCCACAGCAATAAAGTACACTTGTATGACAGAAGCAGTACAGCTTCTGTGAGTATAAAATGCCTAAGGATAAAACCTGTTGTGCAAATAATACTTGGAACAAAACTATAAGCTCAGTCTATGAAGTCTCTCAGAAGTATTGCTTTGGACACACCTGGGCAGAATCACACTTAGAATCATAGAATCATAGAATGGTTAGAGTTGGAAGGGACCTTAAAAATCATCGAGTTCCAACCCCCCTGCCATGGGCAGGGACACCTCCCACTAGACCAGGTTGCTCAAAGCCCCATCCAGCCTGGCCTTGAACACTTCCAAGGATGGGGCATCCACGACTTCCTTGGGCAACCTGTTCCAGTGCCTCACCACCCTCACTTAAAGAATTTCTTTCTGGTGTCTAATCTAAAATTCCCCTTTTCCAATTTAAAACCATTGCCCCTTGTCCTGTCGCTACACTTCCTCGTAAAGAGTCCCTCTCCGGCTCTTCTGTAGGCTCCCTTCAGATATTGATAGGCTGTTCTGAGGTCTCCCTGGAGCCTTCTCTTCTCCAGGCTGAACAACCCCAGCTCTCTCAGCCTGTCTTCATAGGAGAGGTGCTCCATCCTTCTGATCATCTTCACGGCCCTCCACTGGACCCGTTCTAACTGGTCCATGTCCTTCCTGTGTTGAGGACTCCAAAGGTGGACGCAGTACTCCAGGTGGGATCTCACAAGTGTAGAACAGAGGAGTAGAATCACCTCCTGAGACCTGCTGGCCACACTTTTCTTAATACAGCCCAGGACACAGTTGGCTCTCCGGGCTGCCAGCACACACTGCCGGCTCGTGTTGAGCTTCTCATCCACAAGCACTCCCAAGTCCTTTTCCTCAGGGCTGCTTTACAGCCATTCTCCGCCCAACCTGTATTTGTGCCTGGGATTGCCACGTCCCAAGTGCAGGACCCTGCACTTGGCTTGATCGAATTTCATACAATTTGCATGAGACCAGCTCTCCAGCCTGTCCAGGTCCCTCTGGATGGCATCCCTTCCCTCTAGCGTGTCAACTGTGACACCGAGCTTGGTGTCATCAGCAAACTTGCTGAGGGTGCACTCTATCCCAGTGTCTTCTTTTTTGTAAATAGGTGTTTGGAGACCAATAGATATAATAACTCTGTTGTTTCAGATTCAAAGTCCCAGCTTTCTGCCTTCACTAAGGTTGGACATCAGTGTCTGCTGCAATTATTCTATGTCTAGCAGAGGCAGAATTATTTTTAAGTACATGAATTTTGGTGAAATTATCTTCCAAAGAAGAAATTATTATTTCAAAATACTAAAGAAGAGGAAGAATAACAGAATTTCTTAAAGGGTTGTGACCAATCATGGTGGTATCCATGATGTTAAGTGATCTTAAATAAGAAAGTGCAGCTGTTTTCTCCAGCTGCTCTTCCCCAGGACCTTCCTGCCTAGCCCAGTGCCTAGCCCAGTGCCTAGCCACCCGAGGCCTCTGCCCAGGCTCAGGGATGCATCTGCCATCCTGTTTGCAGGCTCAACCAGTAGCAAAGCTGAGCAGATGTCCCGGAGACACACACACAGAGATGCAGAGGACACTGACATGGCCAGTCGTGCAGACTGTCACAGACAAGGTTCTACTGAAGGCAGCACACAGGGCATATATTCAGGACTTATGTAAACCACAAGTATAGACAGCCAATACCCTTCTTCATCCTCAGATGGAGAGGCAGAAGGTCACTGCTGCAGGCACACAAACACATGCACAGACACACAACATTCACAAGCACACGCTCATGGATCCCTTCAGTACCTGCATGGACCCTCTGCCTTCTCAGCACCCCTGCCTGGGTTCCAGGTCCTGTTTCATGGGTCCCCAACTGACCAGCTAGTACATGCTAGATGCTCTCTGGTAAACCTGCAGCACTCACTCTCATCCCTCATGTACTCCATATTCACAAGTCCACTCTGAGCATACCAGCATGAACCCCCCTGAGCACCTGGCCTGAACCCAGGGACTCCATACTTGCTGTTGACTCTAGTTTAAAGTTTGCTAGCTAAACCACACACATAACCCAAGCACACTGAATTTGGAGAAGACACAGACATTTTTCCTTAGTGCTCTCCACTCACTCCAGTAACTCTGAGCCCAGGGACACTCACCTCACCACCTGACTGTCTGACTCCAGAGGCACAAATTTTCACTCACACATATGCAGTTCTCACCAGTAGCTGGCACTTAGTCCCTGAAGTACACAGACACATGGAATAATAGAGAGTGAAATTGTGCAGAGAGATAGCCAAGAAAAGATATAATAAGAAATGATAGGACTGATTGGTGATCTGGTGAGGGGCTTAGCTAGACAATCATATTGACTGGCCCCATTTTACATGAGACCATCCCCTTTTATCCTTCCTGTCTGCTTCCTCTTTGTTCCTCCCTGCATGTCCTCCATGGGTCTGTAGAGCTCCACTGATTCCCTTGCCCCTCCAGGTCCAAGGTCCCTCTGGTTTAGTCTTATCAGTTGCAAAGGTCAGGTTGATCTGCCTGGAATTGTTGCCCAGATAGGCCACCAATTATCATGAGACCAATTATCATGAGGTTTGTTTCTTGTCATTGTATCCAAGTTCTGCTAACCTCACAGGAATAAACATTCTTACACAGTCATGTACCCCAATCGTTTAGTGTGCCTGACCAGCTTTGGTTCTCATCACACTTTGCCCATCCCTATCATTTGTCCCTGAGGTTTGTGTCCCTATATGTTCTTGTTTCTGGCTTGTTCTTTTCTGCATAGAATAAGCTTCTTCACCAGATGCCCTTAGAGGAGCAGACACCCTCCTTACACATAACCTTACAAATTACTAGTACAGTAAATTGTTCTGCAGAACAAAACTTCATTTAATTTCTCCATATCAGACCTTTATATTTTTTTTCATTTAAACCACTTTCTGACTTGGCAAATGAAACAGTGAACAAAATTTTGCATGAAATATCCTTATATATTTCAAGATATACTATTATAATTTAATGTGATGTGTTGGTGAAAAAAAAAAACCAAACCATAAAACAAAAGCAAAACCCTACTACCTTTTGTAAATGGAACCCCAGCAAAGAAAGACAATGCCTTTTTTATGTGTATAGGATATATTTGAACTCATTTAAAAGGTTTAGTATAAAATGTGTCTGTAGGTCTCAGTGACTAGTTTCTTCTCTGCTAAGTATATATATAATTTTCTAATATTTACTTTAAAATATGTAGCAGATTATTTATAAATTTTGATTTCTGTCTTTTCTTAACCATTAGGAAATCCTGAAAAAATTTCAGAAGCAAATGTGTATATCCAAGTTCTTGATGTTAATGATCATGCACCAGAATTCCCTAAATATTATGAAACATTTGTTTGTGAAAATGCGGTTTCTGGCCAGGTAAGCATGAAGGAGTTAGCCATCAGTTTTCTAATAAAATTTAAGATTTGGTCTGAGATGTTACTATTCCCTTTAGTATTGATTATTTCAGTACTGTGAGTACAGGCTGTATTTTTGTATTTCCAAAATTATTTCTATTGATATATGTATAGTTTGAAATTTAAATTTCACAGGACGGACATATTTTTTCCCCTTTTAAACAAAATCAATACATCTTGTTTGTCTGCAAAAATAGGAAACAGAGAAGTACAGACAGAAACTTTTGAAAAACACACAAGGCACATATTTCTGTCATCTTAGCATCACAGATGTAAAACCTAGGCCTGGTATTTGCAGCAACAACATAACATAGTCTGGAAGAACCAGACTTGGACCACATTCAAACCACATTCATCGTGTTTTGTGGTTAGAAATCATTTATTGTGAACCGAATTCAACCCTTGTCTAGTTCAGTGGAAATCTGAGGATGTTTAAGTCACAACCCTTACAACACCTTCCTTAGCAGCTTAAGTAATTGTTGCATTAAGCATCCTTCCCTGGAGGTTTTTTCCCATTTTCTACTCATTCCCCAGGTGGATCAGCTAACATCAGTCAGCTGCTCTAACGCCCCAGATACACTGCTGACTCTCCATTTCGCAACTGTGAAAAGAAAAACAGGATGTTCAAAATTTTGTGCATTTCCTGTGTTGGGATTTTGCGGGGTTTTTTTTGTTGTTGGTGGTGGTTTGTTTTGTTTTGTTTTAAAAAAGTACAAAATGAGCAACAAAAAAAGCAACAACAGAAAGCTATGGGCAAAAAAATGCATATGTTTTATACAAAAAAGATCTTTGGGATATCTGTGATGATTCCGTTTAAACATTTTGTGATGTTTTGATTTCTGAAACACAGAGCCTTTCTCCTTACACTAGCTTAGGCTACTTTGACCTTGATTAATCTGCAGTTAAATAAAGCTTTCCCTGTAGTTTAAGTAATTTCTTTATAACTTTCTCATCCATTTATATGTTTTTCTATCAGCAGTTGTTTGTTGGGATTTTTTGTTCTGCATTTGGTAATCTCTGCAAAGACTATTACTGGGTCAGAGGTACTTGGCACAAGCCATTTCTTTTGGTCTTCAGGCAACTCATTCAACTCACTGACAGAGCAAAGTGCAGGCATTAAAGCAAATGCCACTTCATGTTCATTGTCTTCGAGACACCATAAATGAAATACGGAATAAAATATAAAATGGATATTTGTAATCTATATTTTGGACTTGCCTACAATATAAAAACCCATGTGATTTATTTCCAAAGGTTTTTATTATTTCATAGTTGCTTACTGGTAACATCTGTATACTAACAAATTAATGGCTACTTCTCAATAACACTTAAGAATAGATATTGCTTTAAAAATCACTGGAATTGATGGCACCGTAAAGAGGAGGAGGAGTAGTAGTAACAAAAATAATAAACTCTTTGAGCATAAGATACAGCATTATTCCTGTTTAATTTTGTAATATCTGAATAATGGCTTAGCATGATGATTTTCCCATTTTACAGACAGGCAAAGTGTTACTTTAGATTTTTGGGGGTTTTTTTTCCTCTTTTTCATTGCTATAGCTTTTTGAGAGTCACAGGTATCTTTAGTTTGGTCTTTGGAGACCATGACAGCAATGTTAAACATTTTTCTTATTAACAAATGATCTTAGAAAGAACAATAGGAAATTGCTACTGAAGTATATAATTATCATACTCAGAGTTTATATGATTTATGATTTTATTCAGTTTTTATGATTTAAAATGGAATTTTTAGATTATATATTCCCTTCAGTGCTGTTATTCTTTTTTTTAATACTTTTTACTCCCATAAAAAAGTTCTTTATTTTCATCAGCAAGAAGCCAAAAGGTTCAAAAGTGATTTTATAAATCGTCTGATAGTCCACTGAATAACACAATTTACATTTCAGATGAATCAGTTTAAACAGCTCAAGGGCTTAACAGTACATCATTTACCTTTTAATCTTAGCCATATTTCTGCAATCAATTTGAAACAGTTTAGGAATCTGGTTACATGTTACGAGTTGAGATCAAAGCTTGTCTACATACTCTATCACACTTCAATTTCTAAAGTAGCTATCTCTATCCATTTAGCTGGAAATGATATGCTGAGAGATATTCTCAAAGATGTTCTGCACTTCTAGAATTTACTTCCTTCTCTGAACTCAGCTGGGTTGTGTCTCCTTTGATGGGATATACCAAAATATATCTGCAACCTCCAGTTTAGAGTGTTTGGGGGGAAAGGAAGGAAAGGCACCACAGATGCTAAAAAAAAATTAGTTGTTTGCAATAAAAGCAAAGTATAATCATGTGGTAAATATGTTATTTTTACATAGCCTTAGAGTATACTAGGTTATGATAAAGAATGTGAAACGCACTGTGAATACAACTAATGGTTTTCCTAATTTTCTAGACTCGGAGGCAGTTAACGGTAGCTTCAGTCAAGAGAATTATAGACCAGGTTACTCAAAGCCCCATCCCCCATCCAGTCCGGTATTGAATGTTTCCAGGGCTGGGACATGCATTGCACAACTTCCCTGGGCAATGTGTTTCAGTACCTCATCACTGTCATAGTAAAGAATTTATTTCTAGTATCTAACCTAAATCTCCCCTCTTTCAATTTAAAACCATTCCCTATCACTACATACCCTCATAAAAAGTCCCTCCTTGTCTCTCTTGTAGGCCCCCTTCAGATACTGGAAGGCTGCTATAAGGTCTCCCCTGTCTTCTCTTCTCCAGGCTGAACAACCCCAACTCTCTCAGCCTGTCCTCATAGGGGAGGGGCTCCAGCCCTTTGATCATGTTCATGGCCCTCTGCTAGACTGGTTCCAACAGGTCCATGCCCTTCCTGTTTTGAGGACTCCAAAGCTGGACACAGTACTCTAGGTGGAGACGGTACTCAAGTACTCACAAGAGCAGAGTACATGGGTAGAATCACCTCCCTTGACCTGCTGGCCATGCTTCTTTTGATGCAGCCCAGGATGCGGTTGTCTGCCAGTGCACATTGCCAGCTCATGTCAAGTTTCTCATCCATGAGCACTCCCAGAAGTGTCTTCTCCTCAGGGGAGAGAAGGAGTCTTCTCCTCAGGGCTGCTCTCCAGCCATTCTCCACCCAACCTGTGTTTGTGCATGGGATTGCCATGTCCCAGGTGCAGGACCTTGCACTTGGCTTGACAGAACTCCATGAGGTTTTCACAGACACAACTTGCAAGCCTGTCCAAGTCCCTCTGGAAGGCATCTCTTCCCGGCATCATGTTGACCACGCCACACAGCTTGGTGTCATCAGCAACCTTGCTGAGGGTGCACTCTATCCCACTGTCCATGTCTCCAACAAAGATGTTAAACAGCACTGGTCCCAATATATGTTTAACTCTAGCCTCTGAAAAACACTCAAACAAAAGGATAACATTTCAGACTGTGGGACTATAATCTGAAATTTGACAATAAAAACAGATGTAAAGAAGATAGATATGTGGGTTTTGTCATCATTCTAAATCCATTAATCACATTTATTCAATATTTTGAACTGATTTTTCACTATCCGTTTTATATTTCTGTGCTGTCCTATAATTCAGAAGTTAGCTATATGCTAACCTCAACTGAAGTTTTCTTTTGCACATTGAAAAAACACTTTCACTGCATTACCAGTATGCAATATATTATTATATCCTTCTACAGCTATAGGTAGTATCAGATCAAATAGAATGAACCCAGGTTTCCCTTTTGATCAGACCTTCTTACCTTATAACTGTATGCAGACATGGTAAATGATTACCACAATGGGGTATTAATTCTTTATAGTTACCCTTTATGTGTGTACATGGTAACTACAAACTGTTGAATTCTAGAGTAAATGTTCTACAAAATCAGTTAGAACACAAAGTTAACCAAATCCTTCCAAAGATATCTCAGAAAGAATCAATTTGACTCAGAAAGCTTAATTTCCAAGACATTAATGAATTAACTCAGGCTGAAAATGTATCTTGAAACATCTTACATTATTTGAATCTTACAATATGTGTAAGCAAGTTGACCATCCAGAATGTACTTTTTAGTATGCAAGGTAATTTCAACTGTTTTGTCAATATTGGTCTTTCTTCATATCATGCAGGAAACAGACTTCAGCTGAAGAAAGCTACACTGAATGCACCTACATTCAAATTAATGCTGTCTTCTCTAATGCATATTTATTTTGGCAATTCTGAGTTCCCGTAATTTGGGGATTTCATATGAAGTGACTTTAATGTTGCAGGTTGCTTAGTAATTTTTATTGGATCCAAAGAAGTGACTAGGTATGCAGGGCACTATGAGTTAGAGATAAGAAAAAAAAAAACCCAAATTTATTTACTAAGTACTTAACATGTAATAAAATAATCACCAGTTACAGTGAAAGTGAAGAGTATTCATTTGATGCTACTTCTCTACACAATAAAATGTTGACAGAAGAAAAGAAGGGAAATCCTTAACCAAATTCTAGATGTATACAATTAATGTTAAAAATATGAGCAATTTGCTAAAACAGATCCTTTCTAACAAATCATGATGGAAAATGATTTTTGATAGCAGAGAAGTGAAAGCGATAGGTAGTAAGCCAATGTTTATTATTTCACCTTATAATATTCTCTTACAAAAGAGAATTCATCATTTACAAAAAGGATCTGAGCAGTTGTGATAAGAAAATTTAAAGTTAAAAAGAAAAAAAGAAATGAGGGCATCCTTTAGGGTATAATAACATGGTGAATCTGTGAAATCATCATATATTCTGGCAGGCCCTTATTCTAAGCTACACCTGCAGATGAACTGACTGTCACTTAACTTGTGACATTTTGAAACAGGAGTCACAGTGGCCCATAGAAAATTCCTTTTTCTCTTTTGTACAGACCATAATTCAACAACATTATCTCATAAAAGAATAGAACAGGCAGGAAGAGTTTAACAGCATATACAAATGAAAATTAGAAGGCACCTAAGTGTCATGGCATGAGCTTTGTAATTGTTATTCCTTCACTGAGGTCTACACCATTTTATTTATAGCTGAGCACAAACATCTTACAGTAAACCAACAGAAATCAGACCAATATTGTGCCATTTTTCTTTTCAAAAAAGAAACAGAAGCATTCAAAAGGAGAACCTTGGTCTTGAGATAGAAGGGCTACCTGGAAAATGCCATGTTGACTACAAATTTGTTATTTGCAAGACAAACAACACTCAGATAGACATTCAGTGCAGAAGGGTTTACAGAAAATCCCTTCTATATAAAATAATTAATCAATGAGAGATCAGAGCTGTTACTGTTATCTTAGATGCTATTTATTAGTTGAAAGTGCCCACTAATCAGATGGATGGGGAAGTTGAGTATAGCAGGACACATCTTCTTGTGACTTTTGATCAAAGGAGCCCTTGCTGTTCCCAGTGGTGATCTCTGCGTGTTTGGAGAGAAAGAGTAAATGAGGCCCACACACCATGAACTTAAGTCAGCTTTTCAAGAAAAATGGATTTAATTAATCTGAGTTTTAAATAAATGTACATTTTCAAATTGAATGCTGGATTATTATAGCTTTTAGATTAATGAGACTTGAAATAAGAAATTTTACAGCAATTAAATTTTGGCCTAATCAGTACAACAACTGATATAACCTTGCAGAAGCAACACATCATTCACTCAATTTTCTTTGTTTTCAAACCAAAAAGTAAGGGGTTTTTTTAAAACCATGACTCACAAATAAAAACTGCAGGTTTTTTTATTCTGTGATATGAGTTTTCCTAGTGAAAGGCTAGAATCTCCTATGTTAGACATAGAAAAGCCTAGAAAACAGAAAAAAATAAACAGTTTTCTTCTCTCTGGGTGATTTTTCCCTTAGACACAGCAAAATAAGAGCTGCCTATTGCTCTCTGAATATTTTATAGACTCACCTGGATTTGGCTGAATCTTAGTGGAAGTGATATAGTAAGAAGTAAACAATACGGTTTGCCTTGTCCTTATGTTCTAGATATTCCCCTTCTTCTAAGGTCAACACTTAAAGGCTCGTGAATATGTCTGGAATAACCACAGAAGTCTTAGGTTTTTGTAGAACAGCACAGTAAAAATCAAAACAGGGGAAGATGTGGGGTTTTTTCAGCTAGCCATAGACTCCTCAGAATTTTATTGACATACAGAAAAAATTTACGAGAGGAAAATACAGTCTACATATAAACTAACAGAAGTTAATAATGAAATAGCAAAAACAGTATCTACCTTGCAACTGTAATAATTTTATGATTTTCAAACATGATAGACTCCTAAAAATATACTTTTCAAAGACATTGCTAACACTTGGTTAGCTATAATATTAATAACTTATTAATAACTATTAATAAGAATGAAAACTGGAAGTAGAAAAAATACATCAGTTTGATTTTTTTTCCTTGGTAGGTGGGCAATTCTTCTCTACCAGGTAACTAAAATAAAAACAAACCAGAAAAAAATTGTATGTGGCTAAGATGTCTTTGTAGATTCCTATATTATTTGGCATATTCAGTCTAGCTTAATAGACCCTGAAATATACGGATAGATGTGTATCTATACAAAACCTTTTCTCAGCTACAGCAATGGACATGGTACCCGTGAATCATCAAAAAAGGCCAGCATAGTCTTTTTTTCATTTTTTGATGGCAGAATATAGCAGAATATTATGATGAGAACATGCCTTTGCTTGTGTTTTAGACTGTTTATGAAGTTTTGTTCTCTATTGCTGTTCATATTGAACATATTTTGGAAACTTTATTCCCTTATAAAAATGAAACGTGGTTTATTGTCAAGGTAATATTAGTGATCAGTTATTACTCTTCAGTGATTTCTTGACCTTCATGACCTATATTTGCGTCACCTTAGCTATTTTGTTTGCTCTGAGGAAAGGGGAAAAATTCCCTTGAGAAGTTTAATCTTTCGTACACTGTCAGCAGGTACATCACTGAACAATCACTCCTCTCATTAATGACAATAAAAAAATCTCGAGGTTCCTCATTTTTCCATAGAGGTAAAATACAGATTTGAAATAAATTTCATGGAATCATGGAATTGTCATAGTTGGAAGGGACCTCAAGAGATCGTCTAATCCAACTTCCCTGCTAAAGCAGGAATGCCTAGAGCACATTACTCAGGACTGCATCCAGGCGTGTCTTGAAGACATCCAGAGAAGGGGACTCCATGATCTCTCTCAGCAGCCTGTTCCAGTGCTCTGTCAGCCTCACCGTAAAGAATTTTTTCCTCATATTTGAATGGAACTTCCTATGTTCCAGCTTGAGACTATTGCCCCTTGTCCTATTGCTGGAAACCACTGAAAAGACTCCAGCTCCAACAATCCTTTAACCCACCTTTAGATACTTATAAACATAAATAAGGTCTCCCCTCAGCCTGCACATGTCCAGGCTAAAGAGCCTTTCCTCGTAAGGGAAGTGCTCCAATTCCTTAATCATCTTCATTGCCCTATGCTGGACTCTCTCCAGTAGTTCCCTGTCCCTCCTGAGCTGTGGAACCCAGAACTGGATGCAGTATTCCAGCTGTGGCCTCACCAGTGTAGAGTAGAGAGGGAGAATGACCTCTCTTGACTTGCTGGCCACACTTCTCCCTTTGCAGCCCAGGATTCCATTGACCCTCTTGGCAACAAAGGCACATTGCTGGCGCATGGGGAGCCTGCCATCCACCAGGACCCCCAGATCGTTTTCCACAGTAGTACTTTCCAGAGGATCCACCCCTAATCTGTTACCTGAGGTTCTTCCACAAGTGCAGGACCTTACATTTGCATTGTTGAACCTCATTAGATTCTTCTCTGTCCAGCTCTCCAGCCCGTCCAGGTCATACTGGATGGCGGCACAGCCCTCTGGAGTGTCAGCCAGCCCTCCTAATTTGGTATCATCAGCAAACTTCCTGAGGATACACTCTGTCCCCTTGCCCAGGTCATTTATGAATATGCTGAACAGGACCGGGCCTAGTATTGACTCCTGAGGGACACTACTGGTCACGGGCCTCCAACTTGACTCCGGTCCATTAATTAGAACTCTCTGAGTCCTGTCACACAATCAGGACTGAATCCACCTCACTCCCCCCTCATCTATCCCACACTTCCTTTAATTTTCTAATGAGGATGTTATGGCACACAGTGTCAAAAGCCTTGCTGAAGTCAAGGTAGATGACATCTGCTGCTCTCCCTTCACCTAACCAGCTAGTTACAACATCATAGAAGGCTATCAGATTGGTCAAGCATGATTTACCCTTGGTAAATCCATGTTGACTAATACTGATAACTTCTTGATCTTCAATGTGCTTGGAGATAACGTTTAGCACGAGCTGCTCCATTATTTTCCCTGGACAGAAGTGAGACTAATTGGCATGTAGTTCCCTGGGTCCTCCTCCTTGCCTTTTTTGTGGACAGATGTGATATTTGTCTTCCTCCAGTTGTCAGGCAATTCTCCTGTTCTCCAAGATACCTCAAAAATGATAGAAAGTCTTATCAATAACATCCACCAGTTCTCTCAGCACTCATAGGTGCATCCCATCAGGGACCATGGACTTATGGATTAAATTTCACATATAAAAAGGGCAGAATGCTAAGAATACACAGCTTTTGGGTATGAGCCACATTTTGGACTCTGCTGTGATGATTTGATCAAACTTAGCTTGCTTGCAAAGAAAAAGAATGTGTGCTGAAGTCTTAGGTCTTTGACTGAAAAATGGCTTAATCGGGAAAGAGTTTTCCAAGGCACAGATGGAAGGCTGTAGTCACTTCCATTGACTTACTGCTTTGCTTTTAAGTCACTCCTTATAGCATTCAGGTGCTTTCTGAAAGGTTTGAAAAAAGTTGAGGCTTCAGGTCTCTTGGGTACAAATATCTGCAAGGCCTGAGATGACTGATAAAACAGAGTCCAAAGTCAAACTGGACACTGTCTTTTCTGAAAGCTGATGGGCTTGCATCAGTTCACTTTCCTCCTGATCAGTGAGATTACTCACTTACTAACATACGCTGATGCTCAGATCATTAAATATTTACTGATAAAATTAACAAATATAAGCTCTTCTTAGGCAGAAATATTGCTGATTTTGTTAACTGTAGCATATTGTTTATTTAAAGAGATGGAAGATATTCTTTTGAATGGTAACTGTTATTTTTTATTTTATCTTCCAATGACTATCTGGTTTGACATATATGTAAATTAAGTCTATTTTGCTTTCTTGAGTAAAAGCAGGGAAGGAGTTCCATAATCGATCTGTTGTAATATTCATAATCAACAATTCAGCACATGAACTTGTCACCATATTTCACTTACTGGAGCTACAATATATCAGTTGAATGATGTCAGTGTGTTTGTGGGCTGGAAGGTAATCGGTTTTGTATAGTGGGATCTGTTCAAATGTAGAATGATGTATTTTTTGCCTTGGAAAAAAAAAAAGGACAAACACTATATATATGATTCCATTTTTATATATGATTCCTTGTGGAAACTTCATTTACCCCTGATCTTTTGAACCAGAAAATTTTTTACATTTTCTCAAGGCTTTAATGCCTGCTTCTCACAAATAAATGGAAAATCAAAACAGTGAATTTGCAGAATATGAATTTCAATAAATTGTTCAGATATAGAAGGTGTATATTTGTGAGTGCATAACATGCACTCAATATGTAATCACAGAACGCATCTCTAGCATCAACAGTTTAACATACCTGATGTGTCCTTTTATTGTTTCAGCTAATTCAAAGCATCAGTGCAGTGGATCAAGACGATTCAGCAGAAGATCATCATTTTTACTTCTCATTGGCTCAGGAGGCCACAAACAACTCAGATTTTACTCTTAAAGATAATCAAGGTAGTGTAATTCATGTAGCTCTTTAAGACCATCCTCATGAAAGATGAATGATTATTGTGGTCCTCACGTCACTAATTTTATAAAAATTTACACTTAAATATAAATTGTCATTCTAAGATCTGAACGTTTAATGAGATGCATTTCAAAACAATAATCCAGTAATACCAAACAGTTTATTTTCCTTTTTCAGCTGGAAAATATGCTCACATGAAAAACACACTGGTATTCCTTAAATTTATTTTCTTAATGTAGGATATGGTGGGAAATACCAACTCTCTTTTGTTAAAATTATCTACTTGTCTAAAAACCAAGATTACCAGAAAGACAAGATTTCTATTAATGTCTGTTACTTTAGCAATCAAATGAGAACAGAATATGAACATAGATAAATAGGAATGTGATCTTTTTTTCCTAATATATTTTAAACCATTAATGTCATCACACAAATGTCTTCTCTATGTCTTTTAATGTCATTAAAACTAATATTGATAGAGACTAGAGATAGATTAATACAAGAGTAATATGGAGAGATATCAAGCAAGACCAGTCTGCAGTGAAAACATAAGTGCAATATCTAATGGAATTTCAGGGAAGATGACCACTTAGAGTCAGTCTGCTGAGAGTACAGAGAAGAGTTTCTTCATCCTCAGCTAAAGTACACATTATTCTTATTGACTTTGCTAATTATTTGAATGTTCTGGCTAGGTGAATAAATCAATGGAAATAAGTTTTGGAAAGTTCAGACTATGTTCAAGAGCAAACCACTTCTCTCAATATCTTCAAAGTTAAAGTCAATGTATTATATGTATTTCAATTCCCAACTATACTATCTTCTCAGTGCCAGGAAGAGGTAAGTTGTTACATTCAAGTCAAGTTTTATACAAGCTGTGAGCCTTTCCCACCTTTGTCCATTCTGCACAAATCACAGGCAGAGCCACACACAAGGCTGTATGTCTATTTCCTTTTGGTAGCTATTGATGGGGAAAAAACCCCAATCTTTTAAAACAGGGTGAGATCAGCCCTCAGTCTCTCCCTTTCTGCTGCACTTCATACAAATGGCTATGTGAATTGGGACAGTCCTAGGCAAAAAAAAAAAAAAAACCAAAAAACCAAAAAACCAAGTGACTCTACAGATCTGGAGCATTTTATCTCTGTTGTAACTCTCTCTGGAGTTACTTTCTGCACTATGACAGAAATCTTGAAGAATTTAAATGTGAGAAAGTTAACTTTGTCAGACTGTTTGTATAGACATATCACACATACTGTTAGAAATACTTTTTTTAACTCTATGTACATGTATACACACATGCAATTATTCACCCTGCCATGATAAAAATTCTGATGCAACTATTTATGGATTTTTCTTCTTTCCATTATATACAGATTTAGACAGGGGTAATTTGTTTTGCAGGAAGCTAAGTCTCAGATTTGAAGGAGTTGATATGCAGCAGGAACTGAATTTAAGCTGCTTATCTTCTTTTGTATAGAACTGATTTCTAAACACTAATAGTTAAATACAAATCAAGGTGAGAACCTCTAACAAATTTTCTCTAATTTAGATAATAAAAGGTGAACTGGCTCTAGTTTTTGAGGGAAAGAAATAAAAGACTATTTTAGTGGACTTTCTTCTAGCTTTCTCTTCTTTCTCTCGACACCTGCTTTCTCTGTGTGCTACCAGACACACTTTTGAAGCCTTTGTTTGGTAAACTATCTATATATCAACTGTGAACTTCTGGATTGGCAGCAGATGGTTATGCGGTACCATTTTAAGAACCAAATAATTAGCCTGAACAGGTGTCAGGTACTGAAGACAGTGGGACTTTTTTTTAGCTCTGAACATTAAAACAGAGCTGTAAGGTCAAATTTGTTATTGCCCTTGGAATACACATGCCAAAAGACCTGCAATTTATTCACACATTGACACAAAAGCACCACCACATGTCAGTGCCTAGTTTTACTTTTTAACTTTCTTAATATGTAGCTTTGCCCAATACCATTGTTTTTAAGTAGGTTAGATGCCATTTGACTTTTATTGTTGCTGTTAAAACATCATAAATGTGTATCTTGCATAAAAAATTATCTTCTAGATAACACAGCCGGAATTTTCACAGCAAAAAGTGGCTTCAGGAGACAAGAGCAGTTTTACTTCTACTTGCCAATCTTAATTCTGGATAATGGAACTCCAGCGCTGACGAGCACAAATACGCTCACTATTACTGTCTGTGACTGTGACACCGAAGTTAACCCCTTCTACTGTCGATATGGAGCTTTCATGTATGCTTTGGGTCTCAGCACAGAAGCTTTAGTTGCTGTTATGGCTTGCATACTAACAGTCTTAGGTAAGTATAAGTAAGATAAATGACAGTTTCCTTATATAATAGACTTGACTAAATGACAAATATTTTCCTTTGACTGGAAGCTTCTAAGTACTGAGCTAGTGAGAAAGTGTGCAATAAGGTAAAGGTTTCATTTCTTTTCTGTTTTCTTAACTATAACTCCTCCCCCCTAGTTTTCAGTAAAATTTTAATTCTAACACAATGATGTCCTAAAATTGGCTTTAGTTGAGTCATAGTCCTACTTTTCTGTATTGGTCCAAAGTCTGTATTGAGCCCAGCTAAATCTGAAGAGAGCATTACAGAAGGATGTCTAGTATGAGAATTTATTAGAAGGACTTAATCTACCTTAGGTATGCCAAATACAGAGCTAAGATCAATACCAAGTAATAAAAGAAAAAGAGAATTCAGTACTCTCAGAAAGCAACTCCAGGATGTTTCTCTGTCAAATAATAATGTTGCATCTCCAGGTTGCCTTTTCTCCAAATGTTGGGCATCTTTTTAACTCTCATGGAGCACCAAACTTACCTCCACTACATTCAGGAACTTGTGGAAGTGAAAAGTGGGTTAGAGATAGTTTTAAATGCACAGGAGTTGTGCTTGTACCTCTGCAGAATCATGCATGGCACTCAAACTGAGACCAATCACCCAAGGCTGGCTGTTCCTGCAATGCATGGGGCTATGGTTGCTCCAAAACATATTGGAGTGACAGCACTCAGGGAAACAACTTCTTCCCCTGTTGAAGTACAGGTATCACTGCTAAAAAGCATTTCCCTTTTTTTTCATCAAAAGGATATTCCTGCAATGTTTGATGAGTGGTTTGATGGCACTAACACCTTATAATAGCAGGCACACTGTACTAATCATTCCCCAAGGACTAAATATCCATCCCAAAACTCTGTACCTGTCTGAGTTAGTGAGGTTAAGGTATGATAGCTTCTGAGACCAAAAAAGAAAGAGAAGTGGCAGAGCTGGGTAGGTTTGTTTTCCAAGGCAAAATGACCGATCTTAGAGCTTGGTCACTGATGGTGGTCATAAGTCTCGAGACCAAATTCAAGCTGATGCCAACAAAGCAATAGCGGAAATACTTCTAAATCCCTTTTGGTTGTGTAATAATATGGCATATCCATATTATGATACATAGCAGTTTCATAAAACCTCATATCTAGAAATACCACAAAACAACAGATGAATTATGTTAGTAAAACTAATTTTTCCACTAATAAAACTGCAAACAACTCCAAAGAAAATAAACACAGAATCAGGATTTCATGAAGCAGTGTAATATTAAATGATCATTATAAAATGTGCAAATGTACTATAAGTTATTTTTCAACAAAGTTCTGAAAAAGAAAATAAGGAAAAGTATAATCAGAATCAAAAGAAGAAAACTGTAGCATAATATCAAGCTATACATATAATATCTGGAGAGAAATAAGTAATTATAACAAATTACATTGCCTTAAGAAACAAAAGAATACACTGGAAATTGTCTCAGTGTATTTGTTAATGAGAGCAAATAAAATGGAAGTATGTTTAAACTCCTATATCAACTTAAAAAAACAATTTTTAAGTAATTTTTTTCCTTATATGAAGGCTAACTAGGTAAGGAAAATTCTTTTTCTATCCTCATTATACAATATGACCTCTACCAGTTTATAAATAACAGCATACAATTCATATCATAACTACAAGGAAGATGAGACTCAAAAATGAAGGCCTGCAGCTCTATTCTGATGCTATATTTTGATCTGCCATAGTAACAATAGAAGACAAGAAACACAAGTCCATTAAAGCTAATAGATTTTTTTTTTTAATTTATTACAATGAAAAAAGAAATTTAAGTTAAAAATAACACACGTTCTGCATTCTGTCCACAAGCCTACGGATTATTTTCCTTAGCAAAAGGAATACAAACTGGCTATAATTATTTCCTGTAGTACTTTTGACCTCCTGACTGAATCTCTTCTCATTGAAATCTCTCCTCAAATGGAACCCTATAATTTAGTCCCACAGTTAAATGAGATGCCCAGAAGCAGCGCTTGTACCTATTAATTATGAGTCTGCATCTTCATATGGTTTTTGGGCTCTCAAAATTAGGTGACATGCAGAAAACTGCAGAAACACAATAGTCCACAAAAAAAGTAAAACATGCTTTTATTTATCTGTCTGAATATAATGTATAGGCAACATTAGCATGTATAGGCATTGTATAGGCAGTGGAAGGGAACCTCATAATTGTTATGTCTAGATGGTAGTATTCTTGATCAGACACTAGCCAGTTTTTGACTCCATAGCAAAATCCAGGGATGCACTAGTTCCATTACTTCCATATTCTTGTTTCCAAGAAAAAAATAGGAACATACTATTGAATTTGTGGTTTCTAGACTTGCCTGCACTCCCAGAGTCACTTTATTTAAATCTGAGCTTTCCTTGTCCCAGGCAACCTTCAGTAGTGTCACTGGAAAGCAGCCTTAGAACTGGCAGCTAGTGTAAGCTTACAGGAAGGCGAGTATGGATTTCAAGTCTTCTTTGATTGTTGCAGGATATTTGCACCTGATCACTTTGTGTTATATATTTAAGGGGTTGAGGATCAGGCAAACTATGGCTTTATTATCTAGGCTCTCAGTGGAATCATTCATCAAGGTCCTCTCTCCAGACGGAATAAAGCCTTAGTGTCTACTGGGCATATGTATAGCAGAGTCAAAGCAGGGATATAGGTAAATATATTAATCAGAAAGAAAAAGAGACACATGCACCACAGTCTTTACAGACACATATATTTTAAATGCATTAAATCTTTAAATGTATTTTTTTTGTGATTATTTAAAATGAAATGATAAAATGTTCTGTTAAAAATAGGTTTGCCACTTATATCTGAAACCTGAAGTTGTTTTTTTTTCCCCATTTTCCTTTATCATCAAAGCTGATGAGGAGAGGTTGAGGGAGATGGGGTTGCTCAGTCTGGAGAAGAGGAGGCTGAGGGGAGACCTTATCATGCTCTATAACTACCTGAAGGGGGGTGTAGAAAGGCGGGGGTCAAATGTGTTCAAGTTTGTGTTGATTTCTCCCAAACAAATGAAATAATATACACTAAATATGTAGAAATAAATAATGACTTCACGTCCCGCATATCCCTAAGTGAGATAAAATCATATTGGTTTTGTTAGTTCTATCATGTTATATCCTGAATAAAAAATATCGTCCACAAACTACTTACTTATTAAATAGAACTATGGTAAGATTTAGTTAAATCATCAATCTCTGTGAAAATAGTAGACTGTTTCAAAGGGATCATTCATTAATGAATGAAATTAAGTAGGATTAAAAATGATGCTTTAAAATAAAATTTAAAAAAGCTCTCATGTGTGAGAGAAAAAAGATGCTCTTATTCATAGGATTTTGTGGTACGTACTGCTACAACATCACATAAAATTGAATTATAGTTTTCAAATTTCCAAACTAGTGTAACAGAAATAATGGAACCACTTCCTGCATAGACTATGGAACTAAATGATTCAACCAGCTGAGGAGGATATCTTACTCATTGCTTCATGTTTCATTTGATTTTCCTGGGATTTTGATCTGAGAGAGTGTGAGACATTAAGAATTTAATTCTCAATGTGAAATGGATATATTATGTGATAAACCAAAGAAGTTTCAAAAAATGTAACCTGTGTTTCCAACAGTTTCAAACTACCATCTATCAAAAAGAACTGCTCCATTTCATTCACCAATTTTATAAGTTCCACTGTAGTCATTTTCCCACCTCATACGATGCTCCTCAAAATCAATGGAGCTCCAAAAATTTGTTAAGATAGCTTTGAAATAACATTGATGTTAAGAAATATTACCATTTTTTGAGTCTTTCCAAACACATTCAAAGTCTCTGGTTTCATTTGTATTTCCAATGTTTGATATTATTTTTTTTCTTTTCATGTCTTCTTTTTTTTTTTTTGTCAGTATTCTTTTTGGCAATTGTAGCAATAAGGCAGCAAAGGAAGAAGTCTCACTTTTCAGAGAAAATGGAAGAATTCAGAGAGAATATTGTCAGGTATGACGATGAAGGAGGTGGAGAGGAAGACACAGAAGCCTTTGATATATCAGCACTGAGGACTCGCACTGTCATGCGAACGCGCAAACCTCGTAAGAAGGTCCCTACAGAAATCCACAGTCTCTACAGACAGTCTCTGCAGGTTGGCCCTGACAGTGAAATCTTCAGGCAATTCATTTCAGAAAAGCTTGAAGAAGCAAATACAGATCCTACTGCTCCTCCTTATGATTCACTTCAGACCTATGCGTTTGAGGGGACTGGCTCTTTGGCAGGATCCCTCAGCTCTTTAGGTTCAAACATGTCAGATGCAGATCAGAGTTATGAATACCTTGCAGACTGGGGACCTCACTTTAAACAGCTTGCAGGCATGTACACTTCCCATAGAAGTGTGAAGGATTAGATACTCTTTGGTTTGTTGTTTTGTTTTCCTTAATCTCAGTAACCAAGACGAACTGTGGATTTTGAAAAAGAAGATCATCCCACATATAAGCCTGAAAAATAAAAGCCCAAGTTTTGTTGTTTTTTTTTTTTGTCTGGAAAGTCTTGGATATAAAGATCTTTTGAAAAGTCACACCAGGTGTGTCATGAGATGAGGGGATGGAGACTTGTTGGAAAATCTTGTGGCTATTTAAGTACATAAATGTAAATTGTGCTGCTTTTGATACCTAGCCCCCACTCTGGATAATGAAAATCTGGGTCCTGCAAGTACAAAAGGAGGAGTAGAAGCCATAAATGGATATTGCAAATATTCTGTCATCCATAAGCTTTAAACTGTTTCCAAAGTTGACAGATTTTTGTTCTTGTAGTTGAATATATTCATTAACCAAACTTAAACATGCATATTTGTATAATGCTTCCTTATATAAATATACTTGTGTGAAGAAAAAGACTCTAGATATTCTAATGCAATTGTCAGAAGTGGTCACAGAATAATCAGTTTATTATTCTTAGCACGATAAAACTAAAACAAATTATTTTTCCTATAAGTGTAAAAACAAAGACCTATGAGAACATCAGCAAGTATTTGCTACCATTTTAGTTTATAATGGAGCTACTGGAAAATGTATAAACCAATACTTATTTTTTAGCAAATATGATAGAAAAAAATTAAGTCAGTTCAAGTTAGAATCAATATTCAACATAAATAGTGCAATCGGCAACATAATATATTATTGTACTTAGGACAAAATGCTATCCAAATACATTTTTCCTTTTATTAAGAGTTCAAAGGATGATTGATTTACCAGCACAGATTTATTTTTTTATTATGAAATAAAAAATTATCTGCAATAGTTGGTTTTATTATAACAATATTAAGACTATTTAAAATGCTAAGCTGATGGATATAAAACTTTATGTATAACATTAGATAATAAAATGCTTTAATGTTAATCCAGTTCTTATAATGATCCTGAATCATTCTGCGAGACTCAAGCCAGACTTCAAAACTAATTCCCCACTGTATTTTTTCTAAATATTCCATAGTGAATATGGAGCTGTTTCAGAATATTTCTTCACTCTTATACCATAGCAATTTTTGGACTAAGGGTCATCAAATATGTTCAAAATAGACTGTCTGGAAAAAAGCAATCTTTCTGTGTTTTATTCACCATTCTTCCATCAGGTACTTGTTTTACACAAATTACATCATGTAATCAACTGATACATTTCCACAGCTAAAAACTGGCATCAAGATAACAATAATTATGCATTTCTTCCTCCTCTCCCTCCCCCCTGCCCCCTCCATTTTAAAAATATTTTAGGTAAGCTATAGTGAGCTATATATAGAGCCAGCCAAAACTCATGCATGGAAGAAAACAAACAAAGAAAAAAAACCCAAACAAAAAGAAGGTATATGTAACATAAAAAGCTCTGCAATGTTTGCTACAATGGCTGTTCACTGAAGAAAACCAAGGCATGTAGGCTTAGTGGAAAGGTGCCAATGAATTGTTCAAGTTCCTGTCAGTTAAAAATAAAACATGTGGAGGAGTTTGAAAATCGGGAGAGATTTCCAATGTGAGGTCTGGTTAGGGCAGAAACATTATTCATGATATTCATAGCTGGAAAAATAGAGGACAGGTGAGGTCATCTAACCAGGTGGAGATGAAGCAGCATCTGGTTCATAAGGAAAAGCTGGTTCTTGCCAGAGTCATGCTAGGATACCAGTATGACCAGCTACAAACAGCTTTAAAAAGATACAACCATAAAAACATTGTATTAATGACTCTAACATTTGTATTCAATAGCTCTCCAACAGATGTGGCAAAATAAATTTTATTTGAGATAATGTACATATTAGTAATTTGCTCCATGGAGAGTAACAGAGAAAAAGAGAACAACTGACATTGTTTGTTGGAGGTAGTGAAAAGTATATTTTTAGGATTAGGTCTATAGATTAATGCAGATTATACCCTAAACAAATACTTATTTCACAGATGGTCCCAGAGGCATTAATAGAATTCCTTGTGCTTTCAGAGTGTATTTAGTACAAAAAGGACCACAGCATCTGATCTTTTCTCAAACCAGAGATTTTGTCCATTTATGTCCATTTTCCTAAGAGAAATAGCCTTGAACATTCAACCATGTTTGCACCTATATTATAATTTCCTCTTTATACTGTAAGGAATTTTAACAATAAATACTTTTTTAACCAGTGCATACCACTGTCACATGATTTTTGTAACCAATCTATACCATTGTCAGAAACTTATACATTAAAAAGAATAATGGTCTACAATGGATCTTAAATGGCCTTTACCTGAAAAGGCAGAAGACCATGTTTGCATAGCAGAGAAAGGGAGTTTTTTGCTCTGAATTAAGAAGTTATTCCCAGGTTAGGTTCTTATTATGTTCCTGGTATTCAATCTAAATCAAACCTTTAATTTATTTCCACATATGAAAAAAGAATCACTAAACTGACCTAGTAACATCACACTTCTTTTAATATATCGTACTTAATTTAGCTGAAGAATATCTTCAAAAAGGTTTTGCAAAAGTGTCTGCTTATTTGAAGGAAGTAAACATTCTGAGGGAGCTCAAATTAAACACATAAGAGATATCACAATGATTAATAGAATTAAATTAATAAAGGATAAGTTATAAATCAGAGTTCCTGATGATGATATCTGTTAAAGAGTGGAATGGTTTTCCCAAAAGAATCCTCAGTTGCTTTTGTCTCTTAAAATTCATTAGTAGGTAGATTTAGCTATGCTATTGGTTGAAGTGAAGAGTGGATGCAGATGATAAATACATATTCAGCTGTACATGACCTGTCTGAGGGAATATAAGAAAGACATATTGACTGGTCAAAGCAAGTAGGGTCATATGCACTGCTTTCCTGTATGAATGTTTTGAAGAGAGGTTCCTTGTATATTTCTTTTTCTGTAAAATGGTAATGAGACAGGTTAAGAATTGGTAAAGAACCTGACAAAAGATTGGCTTCACAGTTCAGTCCTCGCTCATGGGGATTCAGAGTGTTGTATTATTGGTTTATTATTTAAAAGCCAAGAAAATAAAGACTATGCATGTATTAATAAATGTTTAATATTTAAATGTTTGAACTTAAAAAATGGAAGAACAAAATCACTTGAAAGCACATTGCAGCTTCAGACTCATTGTTGTGACTGGAAAACTGTTTATAATTTTGTATATCACAATGCAGGGTTTTTATTACCATAACACTGAGAAGCAATCCTGCTTGCCTCTGAGGATAATCTTAGTCTTTAATTCACATAATTATCCTACCACATATTATCACAGATATTGTCATTACACTCCTAGCTTTCCTTTCAGAATTTGCATTGGAAATGTGGTTGTTTTAACACTCATTTTAACTGCTCGGAGTAACCCTGTCAGATGAGAGTAAAATATTTTTGAAAAGACAGTGTGCATTTTATGCTTCAAAGTCAGATCTAATATACGCTCTCTGAGGAGTAAAAGTTGAAGGAGATAATGTGATTTTACCTTTTGGCAAGGAATACATTTTACCCTTGATACAGAATATGAACAAATAGAATAGGAGTTATATGAAAAAAATCAGTAGTTATTAGTAAGGTCTGTAAGATTTCTCAACCAGAAAATTTGTAAACATATTTTATAGAGAAAAATAGAATGTATTGATGTTTATAAAGAAGTTGACACATTTTACAAGGTTAATTTGAATGCTCTCATATTTATTGAGAAAAATACTTCTTCATATATTCTATATCATCCTTATGGTACAAGTCTAAGGAACAGTAAGATTTAATTACAGTACATAAAAGGATAATACATACATAGAAAGAGACTGCTCAGACCACTGTGAAACACTTTGCCCAAAACAAAGAGTCAAAAATATGCACAAGAAGCAAGAACATATCTGCCAGCAGAGGTGGTTAGATACATGGTTCTTGGGACATCAGAGAAGTTTTCCATCATCTTGTTCTCTCAGTATGGCATTTTATAGGTATTTTACTGCAGCTTATAAGATAAATAGTGTGCTGGGAAGCATTTTGTAATCCTTACTAGGGAATTGATAATGGGAAAGATGTTTCTAAGGTACTGATAACCAGGATGGTTACACACAGGTGATCTGATCTCGTATTCTTGTTGGGTTTTAATATTTTTATTTTAAATGATTTGGCAGTGGAAGTCTGATAGTTAAAAATGTTTAAGAATGGATATTAAGGAATATTAAGGAAATGTTTAAGTAAAAGATAATCAAATGTTTATGCCATTTTACATAGAAAAAAAAGAAAAAAAAAGAAGACAAGACAGAAGTCCCATTGTTTCTTAGAGTGGACCCAGGGTTCTATGGCTTGTGGCCTACACTTGTTAAGTTTTACTTAAATACCAACAATGAAAACAAGAGGTGTCCGAATACTACTGGTGAACTGGAAGATGTAGCAACTATTTGAGCATGGAGTTTCAGATGTTAATATGACACTTGCTGCCGTTATTTTTGCTCAGCTAACTCCAAAGGAGAAGCAATTTGTTAGCTAATTTTCACCAAATTTAATAGTTACATTCAGAAATATTCTAGTGGAAAGAAAGGAAAGGTACATAATAGGTAGGATAACTGCTTGCTTATCTAGAAAACTGTTAGTACATAGGTGAGCTCAAAGTACAGGGTTTCTGTTTGCTTTTTTGATGATTTAAGAGATGTAAACAACTTTTTGCCAACACTGTAATATGCATATGTAGGTAGAGAAAGCATACAAACTCTGTTTTCTTAGATAAATAACATTGCCCTAAACCAAACAATTATTGCTTATTTCTTTGTTTGATCACAGTTAGAAGCAATAAAACATATGAGAATTGCCTGACTTCCTGGGAATTTAATATTCCCTGCTATTTTACAGGAATTGGCATGTCCTAAAAAAAAGTTAGATTGAATCCTGGGATAAGTGAAGGATTTCTTATATTCCTTCCTACTTCGTTACTATCATCTCTTATAATCGTTGCTGAAAGTAACTCCTACAGCCTGTACCTTAGAGAAGAGTGTGGGAGGACAAAAAAGAAAAAAAAAGCCATGCAACTCAAAATGAAAATTAGAAATTATCTTTGATAACAAAAAGGTAAAGCAAAGAAACAAACAGAAATATCTTTACAGAACTTGAAAAGCCATTAAAAGGTAAGCTTTAGAGATGAATCTGAGATACAAATATCAAATTTCTTTTTTCTAGCATTAATTTAAAATGACACTCTACCTCTGAGTTTTCAAAAGTATAAACGTGGCAACAGTGTAAATATAGGAAAACACAATTTTCTGATAGAACAACTATTTTCTTCAATGTTATCTACACTTCAGGTTTTAGGTTAATCTTTGAGTACATTCCAGACAATTGTCCACCTTAATCTGACTTTATAGCTTTTAAAAACTTCCTTCTTCTGGTTTCAAATGCTTTTTTTTTTTTTTTTTTTCACTTCCTTCATGCTTCCTGATAAAAAAGCCAATTATCCAATTTACAACACATTCTCTAAATCCCTACCATGTGAAACTGATATGCTAAAGCCCCAGTGCATACTTAACGCGATCCTATGCAAAAGAAGTAGAAAATAAAAAAGCACCAACTAATTTTGTGAGAAGATATTTTTCCTTTTCCTGAGACAGGATTCTAAACTTGGAGCACTCTATCATCTATACAGTGAGAAACCATATTAGATAAGTCCTTACAATAATGTCATTGTGATGATATTTATGGTGATATTTTTTAAAGTATGGAGCTATTTTCTGTTGGTAATGGTTCATGTAAGTTTGTTTAGCCTAATGGGTGGGAAAAAAAATCGCTAAATATTTACATTGCTGGAAATTCAACGTGTCTGTAGAAGCACATGGGCTCATTAAGACTATAATCATATGTTTTAACACTGAGCAGTTTTATAGACTGTTATACTATTGAAAAAATTGTGAAAATGTTTGCCTACCATTTTTATATTAGTATTATTCTGCATTGCTGAACTACCCTAAAACACTTTATTAAGAACTTACTTCATCAGTTGTCTATTATGTTTCTGGACCTTATTGCAAAAGTGTAAAAGTGGTAAAGTGGTTGGACTTAGCTCTTGGGTTTTGAACCAGTGCTCTAATATGTCTACATTGTTACAGTATGGTATTTGCAGTGTTGAAAGCTCTCATCAACTGAATTTATTTTGCAGTTTTGCAATTTTTTGCAATTTATTTTGCAATTTTTTGCAATTTTGTTGTTGAAACAATCCTAATGAACAATAGCTATGTCTGCTGGCTTCATTTATTTATTTATTTACTTTTCTGCTGATTGTAAAAAATAGCTTTTCATCTATTTAAGTAGTGAATTTTTATTGCTTTGCAAGAAACCTGAAGAGCCAGTGCTTACTAAGAATTACTGCACAAGCAGCTTCCACTAAGTAGAAGATTATATACATCCTTTCATGCTCTTATATTAACTTAAATGCTGAGTATTGTGGCTCTTTTTCATTTTCTTTCTTTCCTTTTCCTTTTTTTTTTAAACTTAAGATACTTCATAAGGGTTCAAGCCTTACCATGTAAAGCATAGATGTGCTACTGTAGGGTCTACTTTATATACCACAGATCTTATTGGTGGGAAAATCCTGATATCCAGGATTAGCTTCACGTTGTGATTAACTTTTCAGTGGCAGCAGGATGGGATTTTTAATTCCAGGTTTTAATAACTTTATGTCAGTTATCAGTGGAAGACTTCAGTTAGAAATACGTTATTCTCATATGAAATGTCTTTATTCTACATCCTCTTCTTTTTTACAGCTTCTCATATATTAACTCTGCAAATAATTCTTATTCTTTCTTACAGGATTCATTTCAAAATAGACTCACATAAGTCTTTCAAGCTTTAACATTTCAGTTATTTTCCTTTCCAAGTGATTTTTCTGTTGAATCCCACATAACTGTTAATGCAGCACCCACTGTTAAACAAATAAGGCTTGTTTGTGGCTTGCCTATATGGATTCAACTGGGGGAGGAGAGGAGAAAAATTACAAATAACAAGGATCAGAAATTTACAAGTGAAGATCTTGTCACAATTTTGGGCTTGTTATTGACTTTAGGACAATAGAAGAATAAGAACAATCATGCTCAGAAAACGTCCACCTATATAGTTCCAAGCGGTGACTTCTGAATTGCAAGATGGCCAGCCATTACCCAACAGCAACATGTGGCATTGAGTCTGTAAAGATGAGTCTTTACAGGAAAGTCTGCTCTCTGGTTATAAGATAATGATTTTTTTTTTTTTTTATTACTGTTCTGTATGTAATAAGCTAAAGTATTTGATGCTTTACAGCGATGTTTTCCTTGAAACAGAAATGGATCCGTTGTAGAGCTCTTAAGGCCTATATAATCCAAGGTCATTCCACATAGTTTTGTTATTTTGTCTCAGAAACATCCATCAATTCAGTTTGATTATAGGACATTCAAACTCATCTTTTTTTTTTTTTTGTTTCCCCATCTATCTCATGGAAAGTGCAACATGAGTCTTCATGAGCTGCTCTTTACTGCCCGTTACTAAAAGTATTATCACAGTAAATCTACCTATAAAAACAAATTGTTAGTCTGGTTATTGGTCCACACCCTTCAATCACTGAAAATTATTTACTTTCCTGTATACATACACAATAAGGAATTCTGTGTAAGGGACCAGAAAGGCTTGATGAGTACACCAAAAATTATGTGCAAAGTGGTAACCCAATGCAGCGTTAAGAGTCAGTATGCTCTGCTGTAGGAGACACTACTAGGAAGATGACAACAGAAATGTGGCCCAGGTAGGTGTCTGCACAGGAGAGGTTCTGTACCGGTTGCCCAGGTTCATGTGTACGTATGTACAAACAGATAGGTGCAGAGTATCGTGTGAATGATAATGTCCCTTCCACTGTCCCCTGAGCTGTCCAGATGTCAGCCATCTGTAGATTTAGAAACCATATTATCGCTTAAGCACAGAAATAAACCCTTATTGAAAAGAAAGTATGATAACTTGGTGTATACCCAGCTGCAGTATGCAGTTTCAGAATCATAACTGGCTTATGTGTGGCTGCTTACACCTGCCTGCCTGCACCTCTCTGCAGAGAGGTGCTTTAATATAGCCTAGCCCTGACTTATTCTGTGAGGATTTTATACTGTTAGAGGTCAAATTCAAAAGAGCAGCTTCTCAGGGAAACAAGCATTAGTATTTTGTGAGTTAAGTATTCTAACAGCATCCAATAACACTGCAAATTGCAGAAGTGGACCTTCCATTATAAATAATTTGTTTCTTCAAGTGGTCCTCTGTTTTCTAATTAATTGGTCATATAAGTCTTACAGAAACTCAGGGCCAGAAGTTGCTGCAAATTATGGGAGAGTAGTTGGGCACTTCAAACCAGCCACGAAAGAACAAAGGTTAAATTCTGCCTTTAAGCCGTACTCATGTTGGGTAGACTATAGCCTGAAAACATTCATTTTATGAAATAAACTTCAGCTATTTTTACTCTGCACAGAGCATGGAAAGCCAAATAATTAACTGCAGTCTAGCAGATGCTTGTTTTGTTTTGTCATTATTATTGCTATTAAAAAAAGGAATGAGGAATAAGTGATCCCAGCCAATGGAGAGATGTTATTGCTGTAAATGAAGTGCTTTGAAATATTGTGAGAATTGAGAAATCAAACAAAGAAAGGGTATTACTTAAAAAGATTTTCACTGAATTTTTCACTGAATTTTTTGAGTTGGAAGGGACCATAGAGATCATCCTGCTGAAGCAGCATTGCCTAGAGCATGTTAGAGCATGTTACTCTGATCTCTAAGAAAAAGAATAAAGGAAGGATTCTTATAATAAAAATAAAAAAAAAAGGAAAGAATAAAAGGGGTTATGGACAGAGTTTTCTTTGTTTCCCCACCACGGTGGGTGTCCTGCTGTTCAGGGGTTGCAGTGCTTTCTGTAGGAGAGCCAGAGGCCAGAGAAATGGAATTACAAATGAAATAACTGACTTCCCTTTAAAGGAGGCAGAGCTGAGGAGTGTCAGGAAGAACTCTTCTCATCCCCCTCATTGGTAATGAGCTTGCCCCTGCTCTGAGCAGTGAGGTCCATAGGCACGTTCCTAAAGCACTAGGGGGCACACAGTGGCAACCTGTTACCAGACTCACCCTATAAATTTATAGACTTCATAAGTTAGGGGTACCCATTTGTGGGGATGGCAAAGGAGGCAAAACCCACTTTCTTCATAATGGGGATAAGTTTCTACATCTTTAAAAACCTTGATTGTATTTTCTAGCACTGCAGGAATGGCGTTTGGACTATTTCCCAAATACAAAGGATGAAATTTGTTCTTTTTGCATGTACTGCATTTGCTCATTAGGAAAGACTAGAGAACAAAATCAGAGATTATTTAAACTAGTGACTTAGGGCTGTATGAAGACTACATGCTTTTCTAAATAACCTTACTGCCTACATGGTGGTTTTCCTGGCTGACAATAAGTTAATCTTGATTTATATAAAAAATTCAAACTTATTGCTCAAAAAGTAAAAATTTGTAGCCAGAAGGAACACAGTTACAGACTGAACTGCCCTAAAGCATGATAAGCTTTGCCTCTACTTTCTGTGTATGGGGAATAAAAATTTCCCCAATATTCCAAAATACCAAGTAAAACAATTCTGGTAGGGGCTCACACGCATTGGCATCCTTTCCCCTTAATCTGTTCTACAAAATTGTACATGAAGGGTCCATAGAGTCCATCAGGTTGCTTGGCTGATATCCCAGGGCAGATAGTTGGCACCAAGTAGGAATGACAAATTCTAGTTGTTCAGTATGTGACAGGATTTTTATTGCCATCTATAACACCTGATGGCACTTGCTCATTTAGCTTCACTGAAAAGACTCTTCTTTTTATTCACATTGTTCTTAGTAGAGGTTTCTGGGCTTAGATGTTTTACAGCTATTATATCAGCTCCACATATATACACATATTGTTTGTATGTATCTTCCTGATGAAAATTTGAGACAATGACATGACATTCATTTGAATTTGTCAGGTATGCTAGGATTACAGCATCAACCCAGAAAAGAGCAAGCCAGTCTTAGTCTATGTTAAGGGTTGTTTTGGTGTGTTTCTCCTCCACTCATTCTAAGCTTTCAAGTGTTGGCTTTAATATTAACTTCCTCCTTGATTGTTGTCTTATCATTTCAATTGCTATTGCTTTTAAAAGACATTAATACTTTTTTTTTTCCTACTATATATTAATCTACAAAAAACAGCTCTTTTTTCTTTATGAAAAGAGATTAAATTTCAAAAGCAAAAGTTTTTTAAGGTCAAACAGTTGAAAACTCAAATATTTAATTACATAACTGAATATTTTTTATTTCTGATAAAAAAAAACAGGAACAAGATCACTGGAAACTAAAAAATACTTCAGGAAATTATTAGTTTAAAAGACATAAAGCATTTTTTTTTCTAGTTATGTGTGAAGTCCACACATATATTTATACTTTGTTCTTTTCCCTCTGAAACTTTTGTTTCAGTTCAGCATTAGTTTCTCTGACTGAAATTTTGCAACATTTGCTTTTACATTTCACTTATAATTTTTTTACTTTTCTACTATTTCTTTGAATTATTTTTTTTCTGAAGAATGATTACTATTAGAGCACTCCTTATGAGATTTGTATTATTTAGCCATTGATCTTCACTGCCATATCTAGTGTTGGTAAGGGTGGAATCTTCTAGGTTCCATTCCCCCAACTCTTTGCAAGACACCTTTAAAGATCTGCATGAAATGTTGAAAACAGTCATTCTGTTTCACAAAACAGATATTTCAAAATTATAGTCATACGGTGCTATACTTCAACAGAATCACAGAATGGTTGCAGTAAGAATTGACCTCTGGAGGTCAACTGCCATGCTCAAGCAGAAACACCTGGAGCTGGTTGCCCAGGACCATATCGAGATGCTTTTTGAACATTTCCACAACTTTTCTGGGCAACCTGTGTCAATGTTCAGTTACCCTCACAGAAAAAAAAGTATTTCCTGATGTTCTGAGGGAACCTCCTGTGTTTCAGGTGATGCCCATTGCCTCTGGTCCTGTCGCTGGCACCTCAAAAGAGAAGATTCTGAAGTCTGGACTGGATCCAGTATTGACCTCTGGGATACACCACTAGTTACTTGCCTCCAGCTAGACTTTGTGCCACTGATCACCACACTCTGGGTTCAGATGCTCAGCCAGTTTTCAATCCACCAAGCTTTCTGATCACCCAGACATACTACATCACCTTCTCTGTGAGGATCTTACAGGAGACAAAGACAAAAGGCTTCCTGAAACAAGGTGTGCAATATCCACTGCTCTCCTCTCATCTATCTACCCAACCAGTCATTTCTTTGTTGAAAGCTTCCAGGCTGGTCAAGCATGGCTTCCCCTTTATGAATCCTTGCTGATTACTCTCAATCACCTTCTTGTCCTTCATGTGCCTAGAAATGGTTTGCAAGATTAGTTGTTCCAGGATTTTAAGTTTTATGTATGCTCTATGTTCTACTGTATTTAAATGTCAGTCTTACAGTAAAATCTCATACAAGTCAACTTCCAAGCCTCTAGTGGAGTGTTCCTGACTTTGAAACATTATTGATTGAATTTCTATCTGTAAAACAGGCTAAATAATATTTTTATGCTTCATATGGAACGGAATAAGTTTATTTTAAATTAGTTCTTGAATTAAAAGTATCCTGTAAAATCCTCTTTTTTTGTTTCTTTTTTTTTCTGACCCATCTAGGCAGGTGGAACATCGTAATCAGTCATCTCAATTAATTTATTGTACAATTTGACACAAGAATATCTTAAAATAATGCATAATACAAAAATATGTTACTGTATGGGAGCACTCAGACAAACTGGTTTCGGAGCACAATAGGTGAGATGCAGGGAG
>BJBW01010169.1:4990-52710 GCA_004320125.1 Scolopax mira
TTATGTCAACTGAGCCTCATATAAGTTTTCCAGTGGAACATGCCCAAGATCCTGCAACCATTCCCCAACAAGTAAATACCCTGAAACACTACAAGACACACTATTTCAAATCCTTCCCCTATTGTATCACAAAATAAATTTTAAAAAGCGCCAATTTCCACAACATTTAGATTCAATTATGAGGAAAAAAAGAAATATAAAGTTACTATTGCAGTCAAAATAAGCAGAGAAAAGGACAGGTACAGTGGCAAAGGTGGTAATAAACAGTTCAAAGCCTTCCCAACCCCACTGAACTGAAAGGACAAACAAGCTGGACGGGAAATCTTTTGTGAGCAAAGGAAAAATGAGACAAGAGGTTCCTTGAAATAGAAGGAAGCAGCACTTTTAGAAAAAAACATTCACCATTTCAATTCATCTTCATGTGAGAAAAACAGTTAATTCCAGTATTTCTGTCCTATACTATAGATATAGCTAAGATGTTTTCCACCACTGACAAGTGGTTTCATTTAAGTATTCCTACTTCCAAGAGAAGACAGATTTCTACTTGTTGTAGTGGGAAAAAAAAAAGTCAACAAAACCCAAGAAACGCTGCATACTGTATTGCCATCAAGATTCAATGTATAGACAGGATTTCCCTTACGTCAGGATTAAACAGTCTTTTCTGCAGTGTTCCAATGCCTACAGAAGGTTCAAAGAACAAAAGAATTTGTTATTTCTAGGGAAGATTACATATTCTTTCAATGAGGTTTTAAAAATTGTGAAAAAAAATAATTTTTTTAAAAAAAACAAACAACTTTCTAGAATAATGTTTTCTTCTCAAAAACTTCACAGCTGGATCTCTTGCTTTTAACACAAGTTTTTTGAATGTTGACTTGTTTTATATTATAAACTGTTGAAAGTGGGATAGGTGATGACACAAACACCACCAACAGGACAATCTCCTGCAGCAAGAATGATCATTTCTTTCCACCTTGGAGGTAAGCCTCGCTTTCCAAGTCACTGAAAAAGCCTTTTCAATTTCTTTTCCCTAGTGGGGTAGGACACAAAGAATTAGAAATCCCACAGACATGAATTTTAAGGCTTGCAGTAGGAAAAAAAACCCAAAACCCACAGCATCAGAGCAGCAGTACCAGCCTAGCACCAACGAGAACAAAAATACTGTTTTCCTGTGAGCAAGACATACTACTTCAACACACTTTAACATAAAAATTCATTAAGCATTTTTGGGGACAAATTAAATACTCCTTTATTTGTTTTCAAGTAATAGTTTCAGTTAAGACTAAAACACTTTCTACATCCATTGCCCAATCTCTCACGATGGCTCCCTCGCAACTTCCTTTCCCAGGAGGAAGAACAGCCCACCAGAAGTCTTCCCCAACAGTGAGCTGCTTCTCCACACAAAACTCAACCTCTTTGAATCCAGTGACTGACAGACCTGCAGCTTCTGCTTTTAATCCCATACTGTTTGTAAACAAAATTGGATTTTCTTTGTTATTTAGAAAGAAGTGGCATGGAAAAAAAAGAGTGCCTTCTCTCCAGACAGGCAACTGAACAAGAGCCATGAGTTCCAGTTTGAGAAGACTATGCCAGAAGGGATCTCACCCAAACTAAGAAGGCTAGAAACTGCTTCTACCCCTGTCTACACATGAATATTTATTTACACGAGTCTTACTTCCTATTCTCCTTCTTCAACCATCAAGCCAAGTGACCTGCAACAGACACCTAAATAAATTACCAAATTAATTCTTTCAAGTGCTAAATGGGTCTGTTAACATTTCGAAGTATTTGAAATAAATATTCCAGAAACACTAAAGTGCAGGCACTCCTCGTTACCAGAAGAATCCTTTTGCCCACTTTTCCTGAGGCAGATCCACCATGGAACATCAGAAAGTTTTCATGTGATCACAGATGTCTACCCAAAGTACTGCCTGCCAACCACAGCATGTTATTTTCTAATTCAGTATTTTCAAATTCAGCTAGCAAAATGCTAACACCAAAACATCCAAAAGCAATGCCACAAGCCTTGTAAATACTTTCCTCACATTTGCCACAAGCAGGCCAGCACGGTTCAGATAGTTACTGTTCTTATCGGTTTGGCCTCTTGGCAGGAAGAAAGAGCAAACCACAAATGCAAACCATTAACCTTCTCGTCTTTAGTTTAAGACTGTTTAGACAGACTGTCAAGTTTATGGTTTTTATCTTTTTTGTACATTTGTGCATGTTCTTTCACACCTTTTCCTCTTCTTCAGGCTTCGTTCCCTACCTACATTATCTTTCCACTCGGCTGTCATTAAGCCCCTGCTGAGCAGTAATGATTTATACTTCAAAATTTGCACTTCTTGTCCCAAAAGAGTATTTATCCTTTTTTAATCCATAGGACAGTTATCCTATTTATCCCAGCCCATCGCTTGGTGCGTGTCACCCAGCAGCTGGGAGATGAGCCTGGCTGAGCCCAGCCGTCCCTACCTACAGGCCCCCCCACCTGGGAGGTTGGCCACCAAAGCCCCACTTGCCAAGGGGCTTGTGCCCCCATGCCAGGCACCCACTGGAAACTCCGTGCTCTTTTCTGGACTGCCTCCATTTGCTATACATTCACATACAGGGGGGGAAACAAACGGGAAAAAAAACCCAACCACACACAAACCACAAGCCATTTGGGTTTTGAGGTTCGGGTAAGTTCTGAAGAGCTATTCTAAAATTAACGAAATACTACGGTCTTCATGTCTACTCTGATAGCCCTGCAAGGAGGTGTCAAGCACAGCCCTGGAGCAAGACAGCTGACTGGGGGAAATGCAACTCCCTGGCTTTGCCCTGGGCGAGTTTATACATGTGCTCGGCAAAACATCGTTTATCTTCCAACAGAGTAATGGCCCACACTGTCACTGGCAAAATTAACAGTGCTCTCGCTGCTAACAATAATAGGAGCTGGTACTGCAGAAACCGTTTGCCAACGTTCAAAGCCAGAAAAATAAAGTTAGCTCCGAAAAGACAAAATAAGCTTTAAGCGAGCGAGCCTTTGAGAATTCTTTTAAGCCAATCCCACATTAAGCAAAACCTACAGGCCTATATGATCACCATCAAGTTAATTCATGTTTGAGTTCTATAACCTTTAATGAATCACTTAAAAAAAAAAAAAAAAAAGAGACATTTTCCTTGGTGCCTTTTACAGAACAGATTCACCCTAGACACAGCTATCAAACACTGCAGGTGACACAGCCAGCATTTAAATCATCCATTTAAGTTTACGATATAAAAACATTAGTTCACTTTTACTTCTTTATCAACATAGGTTTTATGACTATAATAAATTTTGGTTACTTTATTTTCCTCCAATTTTGATTAGCACATCCTTCACTTCAGAAAGAGAAATAAGGATGGGGAGCAGAAAGGAGGGGCATGTTTTCAGCTGGTAATATTCTACCCCAAGACTACTACTACGGGGGGAAAAAAATAAATAAATAAAATAAATAATAATCCATCCAGCACGATTTGGCATCTCGTATTCTGTGCACGCAGGGTCTGCAAAAGCTGAAAACCATTGACAGCTCTCGCTCATTAGGGAACTGGGAACTGCAGGCCAATCTACCAGGAGGTCGGATATCACACCCCCACCTGAAACACACAATCCCTGCTCGTTACCTCTCCTGTCCCACTCAATGCAAACGTCCACCCCGACCTATGAGGGACTCGCTGTCTTGTGCTGGAGTCAACCTCAGCTTTACCTTGGAGGAACACTGATAAAATAACAAGTCAGACCTCTCAACCTGTCAAATTGCCCCAGACAGCAGAAGCTCCAAACCTGCCCAGACACTTTTCCGGACACGAACTTTTGCGCTCTGAGACGTCAACTCTCACTGCCCATATAGCAACCATTAAATCAGATTTTAACCACAAAATATCCTCAGCTCAGGGAGCTTTCGTCACACGGCACCTTAATGTGTCGCTTTCTCGTGTGTTCAGTCAGCCTCAGAAACAGCAAATTGCACTGGAATATAAAAGAAAAAGGTTTTCTGCCACTATCCCAGAGACCCACCAGCCCCTTTCCACAAGGGACTGCTTCCGCCCCAGGGGGCTTTGCAGGCCCGGGCTGCACCCTTTGGGAAATAAAGCCTTACAGTATCTCTGAACATTTATAGTGCCATGACTCAGTTAAATTTTAATCGGCCTGTGAGCTGTCAGACACTGCAGGCAGGTCCCCTCAAAACAAAACAAAGAATAATAGTGTCTCCACTTTCCAGAGAGAAGAGGCAGAAGGGGACAACTTCCACTTCAGCTTTCCTTACATTAGCATAATCCCCAAGCCAGAAATCCCACCAGTTTGGATGGGATTTTTTTGTTTGTTGGGTTTTTTTTCCCCCCCTCCCAACATCTTCAACACGTGTCAAGGGTTTTAGCCAAACTCTTCTTTAAATTAAAAGCCTAATAGACCATCGGAATCCACAACACAGGGGAAGGAAGAGAGAGGGGCAGCGCGGCGACGAGGCTGTGGGCACCTCACAAAGCTCTCCCTTATCCTGCCCGTGGCCCGGCACTACCTTCCTTCAGGGTTTGCCACCTTCCAACTTCATCACCCACCGACCGACACTCCCACAGACCAGCCTCAAACACCTTCCGCAGGGAGAAGGGGTTAAAAAAAAAAAAAAAAACCAAATGAAAAAAAAAATATATTAAGAAAAAAAACAAAACACCTTTAAAGGGCTTCAGGGACACAAAAACCGCGTCTGGAAAAAGTAACCTTTAGACTAGAAAGGAAACAGCGACGTCCCCCAGGAGCCCGAAGCGATGAGAAGGCATCTTTGTGGGGAAGCAGGGACGCGGGACCGCCGCCTGCGGGAGGCAATGGACGCGGCGCCCCGGGGGGGGGCCGGAGGTGGGGCGGGCAGGCACAACCGGCCTCCGGGCGGAACGGAGAGGCGGGGGGAGAGACGGCGAAGAGCGGGGAGGGGAGCGTGGCCTTGCCCGCAGCTGCCGTGAAGGCAGCCGGGCGGCGGGCGAGGCCGCGGTGGAGCCGGGGCTCCCCGCAACTCCCCCCCCCCCCCCCGGGCGGCCCCCCGCCACCCCCCCCCCCCCCCCCGGGGCGGCCCCGCCGGCGCCTCCTGCCCCGCCGCAGCCGCTGCGCACCGGGCTGGCGGCTCTTTAAATAATAATTCACACGCACACCGGGAGGAAGAGGAGGAGGAGGAGGGTGTCACTCCGGAACGGGGACGGAGGCTGGCAGCCAGCGCTCGGGAAAACACCGGCGGGGCTCGGCGGTACAGACTAGTAACTTTTCCGCCCGTCCCCCCCGCCCGAGCCCACCCTGCCCAGGCAAACTTTCAGCCCGCACCGGGGGTGGGTTAGGGGGAGTCGGGGGACGGGGAGGGGGGGGGGGCTGTGTGACTGCCCCCGGAAACGGCCCCCGCCGCCGCGGCCGCCCCGCACCGGGCTCACCCCGGCATTGTTCCCCGTCGCCGCTTCCCCGGCCCGCCCCGCTCGGCCATTCCACCTCCCCCCGGCCCTGCCAGCCAGCGCGGCCGCCGCCGGTGGAGCGCCGCACTCACCCCGCAGCGGGGCCGCGCACCCCGCCACCACCGCGGCGGCTCCTCCCGGGCGGGCGGGAGGGCGGGCTGGCTGCTGCCCACCGGGCCGCCTCGCCTCCGGCGGCCAGTCCCGGCGCAGGGAGCGGCGTCGGGGGCTCCCGAAGCCGAGGTGGGCGGCCGGCTCCCCCGGCTGGAGGACAGGACGCGCCGCCTTTCCCCCCCTCCTCCTCCTCCTCTCCCTCCCCCGCGTCCAGCCCGCCCGCCCGACCCCGCACACATACACAGCACAGCGAGCCGAGCCCAGCTCCGCTTCTCTCTTCCTCTCCTCTCCGCGCCCCTCCGCGGCTCGGGGCTCTGCTGCAATGCCTGCGAGGCTGACTTTCAAAGCCTAACCCGCAGCCGCGAATCCTCCCCGCCTTCCACCTCGCCCGCCGCGGCGCAGCCCGGCCCCTCCCCGCGCCGCGCCGCGCCATTCATCGCTCCGGCCAAGTTTCTTAACCCTTTTCTAACCCCCGGCGAGGGAAGGGAGGGAGGAAGGAAGGAAAGGAGGGAGGAAAGGAGGGAGGGAGGGACGACCCCGCACTCACACCCCCACCGCTCCCGCACCGTGCGGGGAAGGGGCTGCGGGGCGGCCGAGCGCCCCGCACGTAGGCCAAGTGGCGTCGCGTCGCCGCGCCCCTGCCCTCTCTAATTAATGGCACCGAAGGCGCAGAGCCCCCGGGAAACAAAACTTAGGAGCGGTGGCACCGGAGGACCCGTATTTAATGAAAACGGCGGTTGTTCCAAAAATAACACCTTTTTCTTTTCGCCTCGCTTTGACTAATGGGGGGGGGGCCGCTTCTTGTCGCTTTAAAGCTTCTATTTTAAGAATTTTCTCCCCCCAAAAAAGCGCTAGAAACTTTTGTTTGGAGGGGGGGGAAGGGGGGAGCGTAAGGAAAATCCTCCGAGCCCCCCCTCCCCGCAGCGCAGGGCGGCCATGGCCGGGGGAGGGCAGCGGCCGCCCCGGCACCTGCGGCGGCGACCGGGCGGGCCCTGCCTCCTTCCCTCCCGCCGTTCCCCGGCCTTGCCCTGACGGCTCCCGGCACGTCTCGTTGTCGCCCGGGCTGTCCCCCCCCGGGAGCAGCTGGAGACCCGGGGACAAACCGGCTCCTCGGAGCCCACGCCGTTTAGCCCGTGTGGCGTTAAACACAATCCGTGAGGGAAACCGGCCTGGGGCCGAGCCTCCAAGGGGAGTCAGCCCTCCTCCATTTTGATCGGTGGCATCCCCACCGGGCCGCAGGACAACCTCTGCTGTCAGACATGGCATCATCACCGTACCTCAAGTTGTTCTTTGCACTTCATTCCCGTCGAATGAAGTCTTTGGACTTCATTCCCGAACGTCCAGGGGCACACACTGAGCGTGGCCGTGCAGGCGAGGGCTACAAATGGCGCCCGGCCTTCCTCACGCCTTCTGAGTGTGTCCCGCCATAAGGTCGGGATGCCTGGCGTGGTGCTCGCCAGAGGCCTTACAGAACCGTGGCGCTTCTTCTAGGAAGAGGTTAAGGACTAAGAAGAGAGGAACGAATTTGTTTACATTCAAGCATTTTTTTTCAGTTAATATTGTTGAAGAACACACGAATTTTCACTTTACAGAAAGCAAAAGGGAGTCACGCTTTGTGAAAAGCCCAATGTTTTAACCTAGAGATACCATGAATGAAAGTAGATGAAGGAGCGTTTAAGGAAAACCTTTTTCACGTTGGAATGTACGGATTGTGTACAGGCTTACAGCGGAGCTAGTAATGTATTACTTGACCTATTTTTTTAAGCCAATGAAAGATTTAGGTTAACTTCATCGTCATGTGTTTTTAACCACTTTCTTCCAGAAGCACAGCAGCATTTTCTAAAGTGACTGCATATCACAGTGTCTATACAACAGTCTCTTTTTTTCTTTTTTCTTTGAGAGCAAGTCTCACAATATAGCCTGATCATAATTCCATTAAATGAAAAGTTTTACTCTTCATTTCCATAGCAGAGTCATATAGCAAATTCGGATTCTAAAAAAAAAAAAAAAACAAACCACAAACCAACTTTAATTTTTTATTTCATGAAGAATCCTTCTCTCAAAAATGTTTCAATGCTAAGCAGCTGAATTATCTAGGGAAAGGGAAATTTTCTCATTACTGCAGCAATTTAGCTGCTATTTCAATCAAGAATGTCTGTAGTAGAGACCTCTTTCATTCTTAACCTTAGGGAACATATTGTGTAGACAAGAGACCTACAAAATGAGGAATCTTGAGCAACCAATGGGAAAAACATGTATGTAGAATATTTGTTAAAATTATTTTTGTTGGATAACATATAGTTGGCTGAGGAAAAAAGTTTCTGTAGGATACAATCACCAACTGAGACTGTATTAAACAGTACAACGTGTGTGTTTAGCAGGTTATTTCCCAAACGATATTTGTAACGCACCTCATTGTGCCACTTTCTCATATTTACATAAACGAGGTGAATACAAACCATATACAAAATCAGTTGTACTCTGCACAAGTAAAGGAAAAATTCCAGCACACAGTGAAATCAGCCTCTCAAGAAGTATGAAAGTACTGATGTGTATTGGTTGGTTGGTTCTTCCTGCGTGGTCTTCAACCAAACCTAAACACACACAGACACTCGCTCTCCAAGCCTAGAAGATGTGCATCTACTGATGGGCCTACCTATCTGCCATCTGTGGGTGCCAATAACTTCCCTTCCTTGTAGACATCGCAACAGGGACATTTTTAAATTTTGGTTACTTCAAGAGGAATTTTTCACTGTAGGATGCCTGTAAATGGAAAGGCAGTTATGAAAGGAAAATGTAAACTACTTTTAGATTGGTCTTGGAAGGGAAAAACATATTTGTAGAGGTTGTATTGGAACTCATTCCCAGAATTGCAAGCACTTAGTGGAGACCTGTTGGTACTGTACTTTGGTAATATCAATGAACCACTTCTTTTTACGCTTATATATAATAATATACACCCACACTCTCTCTCTTTAAAGTTGCTAACCAGAAATCTCAAGACAGAAAGTTATGGTTTTGTCCTAGTAGGAATTCTGTCACAATCAAAATATTATTGTAATTATGGAATTCTTAAAGGACAGAATTAAACTGTGTGACCATTTCAAAATGGTTAAATAAATTGTTGACTTACCTCCCACTTTTTCTTTGATCACTTTTGTGATTATAATAATGCATTCTAAAATGATGTAAAAAGCTACAGTTCCAGGAACAAAACTTTGTCTCTAACTTGTTGAAGTAAAACCTGTAGGTCTGTGCTGTGTGATAACAAGACACATATTGTTTTCAAAACCAGAATCAAAAGCTATTACATGATTCCCAAGCACTTTAAAGGTACTGCTCGTCTATTTTTAAATCACAAAGTGCTTTGAAGGGCTTGGGTGAACTACAGTTGCTCTTATTTTGATTTTCCTTTATGGCTATTGCAAAAAACTAACAGCTCTGAAACTACCTTTTCCAATCAATTCAAATTCAAAAGAATTAAGGCTTTGCTTTATGGCTTCCAATCATGATATGAGAGGCTTAGGGTGCGGTTGGGAAGCTAGCTAGCTTTACAGAAATTCATTTCCAGACTAAATCTTGCTCTAAAGTAGTTTGACAGCCTTACATAGACAAATAAGGTAATTCCATCCTTGACTCGGCCTAGTTCAATTCATGTAATATCTCAGATTACCCACTATTTCCAAGGTGCCTTCACAGAGGATTGAATGACCTAGTAGTCCAGAAATGAAGTGGGCACCCAAAATAAATGATAAAAAAAAATAAATTCATTATGATTCCTATTTATTCAATAATTTACTTCAGAGGGGGTTTGCTTAAATAAAGGATAATCATGTAACAGCATTCGTCCATGAATGTGAAGTAGTAAGGTGGAAAAACTCTGCCTTTCTTCAGGAGCAGTGCTGTCTAGGACTAACTGACATCAGTGGGAACCCTACGAGGGTTATCAGAGGAAAAACTGGTCCAGGGCAAGGGTTTTCGTACTGTGTTTTGCTCATGACAGCAGCAAGTCTGCAACTGTTGGAGGTGGGGCTGAATTACACAGCATCATGTAGAGGGAGGAGGAATAGATAACTGAAAGATATCAAGAGTACATACCACTTGTTACTTTATCTACCTACGTTTAAAACAATAAAGGTATTTGTATGCTTAGACGACTCATATCATTCCCTACTGAAGTTGGTTTCTGCTTCTTTTTTATTTTATTTTTTTTTTTTACACGGTTTACTTATATTTTTACAAGTACTTTGAAGCAGGTCATCTGAGAGAAATGTACCCTTAGCGCCTCAACTTCTTTTTTTTTTTTTTTTTTTCTTTCTTTCCGCATTATTTTAAAGTAGACTTCAGATCCTGACTATTTGATCTAAGAGTAATAAGAAAAGGACCAGATGCTTGGGTCTTTTCAATTACAAAACCATTTAAAGACAGCTGTACCATATAAACTCTTATGGAGGAATCATATGCTGGCAGCATCTGGTGAGTTTTAGCCCTGCCTCTAGCGCGCTGTGTCTGTTCCGAGGCATGAACTAGGGTGAGGTTTTACTTTCCCCTACATATCGTTGCAGTGGGGATGTGCATTTTTTTGGACCATAGACAGGAACTAACACTTTGAGTCTTCTATCTAGTGGCAGGAAATAAAGCAGTATTTTTCAGCCCCTGTAACACCTTTCATGGAAGAATCGAAGTGGTGTACGCTGAGTTGATATGACTGCTTTACATTAATTGTTGATATTTTGTCAGAATAAAATACTGGTGGTTTTATCCAGAATAACACGTCCTGTACCTGTGATTTTTTCTGCAATTTCATCCCACTCGCACAAGCAAAGATGAAAAATACCCTTCTGAGAACGTTGCTCTGATGAGTCACGTTCCTGGTAGTGTGAAGGCATGTCCAGAAAATAACCAGCCTGGTGTTCCTACTCCCAAACTGACACAAGAAAGTACTGGTAGAGCAGGGATACCGGTATGAAAACACTTGTGACAATACTCGTTACTCACGGGGTCAATGGAGGCGCAAAGAGAACGTATGAGAAAGTTATGTGCATGTAGCTGAAACTGTTCAGAAAATGTATATTCCTTTCAGATTTCATATTTTCCCCTTTTCGTTGACAGAGATCTTCTCCGTGTCAGCAATAAGACATTGAGTAAGAACTGAAGAATCGTGACCTCTCTCACGCTCTGAGTTTCGAGGTTACTTTCTGTAACAATATTGTTTCACAGCCCCATTTTTCTGGCTGGCTATCGTGAAATCTGGATCACCCTTTGTCGTGGTTCTCATGATGACACAAGCCGGGTTGTTGAAACAGTATGTTTTAAAATAAAATGAACAGTACGTAGGGATTATCCATAGGGCGATCTGGCAGCCTGTGCCACGCTGCAAATGAATGAAGTTTTGGGAATGACCATTAAGAAGCAGCTGGAAAGGTGAGGGTAAAGTATCCCGTGTCTGCCCTTCAAAATAATACAGGTACTGGGCAAATGTTGTACAATATACGAGCACTTTAATTACATAGTACAGTTCTAATAATAATCTTTAGTATAAATGATCTTAAGTGCTCTGACTCAGTAAATGAAACAGCCGTGTTAAGCTAAACTGTGTATCTCCTGTATTTTTATGAAATAAATTTACCTACTCACATGTTAGTTTATGAACAAGAGAACCGTTGATGGAAAAGCAACAGTACAAAATACCACATATTTTAATAAACTTAATCTATGGTTCTAACCATCTACTGACTTGGAACATTTTCTTGAGTAACATTAACTCAAGTTTTCATTTCTTTATTCTTTGGGTTTTTTTCTCCTTTAAAAAAATAGTTCATTAACAACAAATCAAAGGAAAACAAGCAAGTCCAGATTTATTGTATCTGATTTCAGTTACACCAGAGTGTAAAGATCAAATTTCTAATACGGCACAGGCTATCTTACTTTAGCTAGCTCAGTCCTCATACTTCATACTTCAGAAGAACAGACCATTTATTGATGAAAAAATACAATACCAGTTTTTTAAATGCCAAAGTAATATCTTATCTATCTTTTCCATTTGTCTGTAATGTTTTGTTTTTTCTAACTTGCTGATTGTTTTCTTTCTTTCTTTCTTTTTTTTCATTGTGAGAACTGAAGGGAGAGCTGAAGGAAAGTGATTGGCCTCTAAAGATTACTGGAATTCAGAAATACTTAAGATCTTTATGATTCTTTTGGTTTATAATGACAAGGAAAAAGTTATTTCGAAAAAATCCATTTAACCTTTTCCACAAACGCACAAAAACATAACAGAAAGAGAAAAAATATGGTCTACTACCCAGCATTTCCTAAAGTCACTCATGAAAGCCCACAGAAAAGTAGCAACTAAGAAATTCTGAAAAAAATACTGGCTTCTCTGGCTAGGTACCTAAAAGGTAGGTGACTGTGGAAAAACTGGTCTCAGTTCTAAGGAATAATATTCTCAGAATAATTGATACTTACCTACCTAATGTCACAGATTTAGTCATAAGTGATTACTGGTTCTGTTTACCTATAGGTGTCTAATGGGAAAAATCACTTAAATTGTCTGTCAAAAGAATTAAGGAACTCAAATCACTGGGCCATATAAGCTTGGATAAGTTTCTGTTTGATTGTATTTTGTGTGGTTAATTTATCAGAATCGAATTAGCCGGGCTTTTATAACTGATCCAACTATATATCTTTGCATACTTTTATTAGCATTTAAATATCTAGGTTTTATTGGGAGAAATTAGCTTCACTAAATGTTAGCTATATAACAAATCCAGCTTTGATGCTGTTAATTGTCACGCCAGTATTTGACGTGTGACATAAAGCTGGCAGAGGCATAGGAGTGATTCAGCTCACCATAAACCAGATAACAACAGTTATGGTCATGTGAGTTAAGTCCCTTCGTAGAACTGGGAAATTTATCTTGCTACTTTTTGCATCTATTTTAGGGAACTGCCTAGCCAAGATTGGTCTTGCTTTGCAAACCAAGAAGTAAGAACATGAGGATGCTTCCGTATATAAACAGGAGATACTATAACCTGTTTCTAAATATACATAATTCTAATTTTGAAATAATTGCATCTCTTTTTTTTCTTGCCTGATATATAATAAAAAAAAATGTTCAAATGTTTTCTGTGGAGAAGATTATTTATTCTGAGTTTTGATGACTTAGCACAGAGAATCTCTGGGTTACATTCTTCGCCTAAACAGCATCCATTTTGCAACGTTACAATGGACAAAACAACTTTTTTAAAGTAAAAGCTTGACTGGAGAAAAATAATTGCATTTTGTGAATAGTTTAAAAGGTTTTTTTCATATTTATTGAACTCAGAAGTAACATTTTAATTCCTCAAGTATTATTATAATTATTGTCCACTGTACAATACAATTAATGTTGTCTTGATAAAATACTCCAAGAAGCCTGAACTTGGAAGCCCCTCTTGGAAGGGAGGAGAAGTTTGTATTCCTAGGGATTCCTGCTACTCTCTTCTTTCCCCATCTGAAGAATTAGATGGTCAAGTAACAGAAAAAAAAGAAATATTTTAATTTTTTCATGTTGAATTTTGTCTAACTTGGTGCTGTGCCTACTTTATTGTTGTCAATTTGTCTAAGCAGAGTACTCTTAACTCATAAAAATACTAATGGATTCATGTTTTTCTGGCAAACTCTATTTAAAATTACTCCATTCCCTAAAATCCCTTCTTTAATGTAGATGACATTGAAACTCTTGACAGATCCATTCTTAATAACATTGCTAACATTCCTAGTAGAAGCGTGAGGACTGTTCTAAAATATGTAACTGTTCTATCTCTATCTAGTGTTCTATCTCTAATTACTCTTAAATATTTTGTCTAGAGCAGATTTAGACTCTTGAAAAAGTGATCACTATTCACAACTATTTAACAAGTAATTAATAAGCAGTTAAATTTGCTAGGTCAACACAATATAAATTAATTAAATCCAAAAACATTTCTTCAACTCTCCAAAGTCACTTTATGTACTAGTTGTTTATAATTTTCTACTCACGCTATCTGATTGATGTTACTTACATGGATGCTTAAAGAAAGGTAGTAAATGAAGCAACAACTCAGATGGATTACTGGCTTTTTGAAACAAGTAGTTTAATGTGTTTTCTAGAGTTATTCCTTCAATTGTAAATAGATGTTGTTCATATCCTTTCTATAAAGAAAAAGAAAAGGCAGAAACAATTTACTGTGTTACGCCTTCCACTATTCTCTACTGAAATTCTCTTTCCCAGTATCAGAGATCTACTGCAATTCCAGTATTAAGCTGTTCTTGGATTTATGAGTAAAACACAGTGTAAATCATTACATGAAGACATGTAATTCTGTTTTCTATGACTCATCAGATTTTTCCCAGTTCCCACCTTCACATCAAAGAAAAGAATCTATTTTTTAAAAAATTGTGGGATAAACTGTATGGTCTGGACTATGCAATGGAAGAGCATATTCAGCCTTTCCTCCTACTGTACAGCTGCTCTCTTCTTTCCCCGATCTCTTCACTGGGAGTTGAAATATCAGTGAACATTTTCATCAACATTTTCTGATCCTGCTAGAATGCTTCTGTTAGGAAGAAAATCTGTAAACTAGAAGATAAAAAGTAACCTGTTGAATGTTTTCTCACATTCTTAAAAATCAGATGTGCAGGATGCTTCACGCAATTTTTATGATTGTCTTTTTCTTGTCTGTTGTGGGGTTAAATGACAAGTAGTAATAATAAGCATTATTTAATTGCTGGAATCCAAAAGAAAGCAAGAGATGCAACACCATGCAAAATTCTTGTTGTTAAATTGAAAAAAGAGCCATGTTTATACACAACACAAAGCATAAAATCCATCTGTGAATTACTACCTTATTTTACATCTCTGTAGTCCGGCAGCACCAAAATACGTAGAAGATTTGCCATTGGCTACACTGGATATGGAATCAAATTCTACATTTTGCGTGGTTTTTTAAGGATTTAAATTTTTCAGCAACACAGCAATAAGGTGTAGCCTTCTCCTAAAGACAGATCTCATTCTCCAGCTACTCTCATTTCTCTAGATCTTAATGTTCTTCTTGAATGCCTGAGGGACTTTATCTTCCTGTTTGGCACAGTTCTAAATTGGCTTAAATCATATTTATCCAACAGTTACATGCATTATATTTTCAAGGGTAATTTGTGTCCTTCTCCTAGAGCATTTATTTCTCGTGCTCCATAGGGTTCCATTTTGGCCCTGTTCTTACTCAGCCATCCAAAGCTGCCGGCGCGCGGGGTTGTTCATTGGGATGATGCTGGGTTTCATTTCTATGCCGACAAGACACAGATCTATTTGTCAACCAAACCAGCAATTTTAAACTACACTATTACCATATTGACAAGCTGGTGACTATAAAAGCCTCTACAAGCACCAATTTTCTTCAGTTAAAATCGGACAAAACTGAGCTGTTCATGGCTGGCTCTTGCCATCAACCCAAGCCCACTTGAACTTCTAACCCATCTTTAAAATTCAACCCAGGTTCATTGGTTAAAAACCCCGTGTGGTTTTTGATTGCAAGCTCTTCTTTCAGTATTGCAGTCAAAAGATTAAGGCTTCCTATTATTACTTGAAATAAATGTGCTTTGCTTATTGCTCATTCATGCTTTTATGTTCCCTAGACTAGATTATTGTAATGCCCAGCTTGCTGATCCACCGATGAGACCGATTATCAAATTTCATCTTGTATAGCAAGTTCTGTTTCCAGGGCAATGTATTGTACAGACTAATGCATGTTTCATACCTGCTGTTCTCTCCCAGTGGCTACTAATACACCACAAAATCTATTTAAGTTATTTACTGCTCTTGCCCTACCAAGTTTTTCTTTGAGTTATTACTAAGAGATATTCGTCAGGGGGCTGATCCTACCAAGTTAAGTTAATGGAACCTTTATCACTGACCAGAAAAAATGAGCTGTAAACCCACGTAGCCTCTATTCATGTTCTACAGGATGAATACTGGGTGATGGCTTTCTCTATTTTTTCAGAAAGAGTTGCTGTACCCCAACTAGCAGATTCAGAAGCTCTTTTCAGCTCCTGAATCCAGGTGCTGGTGCACTCTGGCTAGATCCTACATACTGAAATGAAACCTAGGTATGTGCACTATTTTTTTGCAAGCTCTGATTTCTTTTTAAGGGACACCCTCTGGTACGAATGCCCTTCTGTCACATTGATGAGAGGACTAGGGCTGATGGAGGCATCTAGACTGCTCTGCCTGACGCTTGACTGTGCCAGAAGCTACACAAGATTCACATTGTTGTCTGAGGAGTTCTGGCCTGGGAAGGTGTTTCATCTGTCAGCTGCCAAGGATTAAGAAGACATTTAATTTTATTTTGGTCATTTGTAGGAATCTGAACTAAGCACCCTTATACTATTAAGTTATAAATAAACAATAAAAAAGCCCAAAGCCCAACCTGGCAAACAAACAACATTGATGTTAGCAGCCCATTTTTTCAAGCAACCTTACTCAAACAAGTACCTTACTTCTTGGGTGGTGCTACCGAAGTCAGTGAACATTCTCCGTAACACAACGTACCGAAATCTAAGTCAGAAGAGGTCACGTGGCAGAGTCACTAGCGCATCTCACTTGCCTTCCTGATAGCATACATTTCTGCTGGAGAGGTGATTACTAAATTTTGTGGTCACTCAGGTACGGTTGTGCTGATCTGAGGAGGGATCTAGCTTTAGGACTTGTACAAAAGAAAGGAAGAAAGGATAATGCTAAGAGTTTTGTCCCCAGGATTTGGCTTTTGAATGACCAGAAATTAAACCTACCAGAATAATTTTATTAGAACCTTCCTGCGAACACAGATATAAGTGAGTACTGGGGAAGGGGACGATTTATTGCTACCTAACCATTGCTACCTGACAATGAAGGTAGTTTTGGAACAGACTGTGAGACTTGTTTATAGCAAGTCCTTATGAGGGCAAGAGCTGCTGCACAAAGGGGTGCTGCTGTTTAAAAGAAAAGAAGACCAGTCGCAGGACCCCTAAAGTTGTAGCTAAGAATATGGTCCTACAGGGATTATACTGAAGATTAAAATACTTTGACTCTAGTGACTGCTGTAATGAGAATACATAGAGAGATAAACTGTCGGAGCTGAAAAGTATTTAATTTAGATGACAGCCTACAAAAATTAATGTGAAAATGAGAATTGCTTAGAGGTGATAGATTGAGGGTACGAGATTCATTCTTTAAGTGTTAACCTTTTACATGACAGTGTGATGATACTGTAATTAAAATGGCAACATTCTTTGTTTGGGGAATTTATTTTACATTTCTAATTGCTTTGTAATGCCTAGGTTAGAAATTTTTTCAAGAAATTTCTGACTGACGCAAGTCAAGGATTTTTCACAGCAATACAATGGAATTAGTGAGCTTTATTGTTCTGAGCAAAAAGATTAAGCAACAACTTGCTTTAATTGTTGTAAGTGATTAAATTAAACTACTCTTGAATATTAATATTTGCTCTGGTCCATGTTGAATATGAACATGGAAATTCAATGAATTTCTTCCTAGTAACCCATTTCTTAAGAACTTGCCCCAAACTTTGAGCCCCTTTGATGTTCAAAGGCTTTGGCTGAGATCAGAGATGAGAAGAAAAAGAATGGGGACCTCTTCACAATATTTTTACCTTTGAAGTCTCGGGTTAAAAGTACTATTACTGTTTGCTTAAACAAGCAAGAGAACGAAGGATAAGATCATGAATTATAATAACAGACAAATGACAAATGTTTTGCATGAAGTACCTTTCCTTGTCAGGAGAGAGAACATCCTTCAAACAGATTTCCAAAGAGATTGGCAATTTGTAGAGAGTCAGTTATAGGGAAGAAAGACGTATATTGTTGTATTTTGCTTTTAACCGTTTAAGAAGGAAGAAAGGATTAATTTGGAATTTTGCCCTTTCTTTTAGTCTACATTTCGTACTAGTGGTAGCAAAGTTGCACATTATCCCAATGCCAACAAATCCCCTAGACTCAAGCCTGGAACAGTACATCCCACATCTCCCCCATGAAAGTCTTTCATGGAAGCTCCTCTGTCATTCAAGATCATACTATTCCCTCCTCTATTTATTTCCAAGTGTCACTCAGCTCCATTCCACCAGCTTGGAAAAACGTCAAGAACTTTTATCTTCAGAGTCAGTTGCCAGTTCTGTTTAGTGAACAAGCCAGCACGGACCTCTGGTGCCATCAATGCGGCTCAGTCAGCGCCCCTCTCTTTAGGGATGGAGTATATCATTATCCCGATGGCTGGACAGAAAAAAAAAAGATGCATTTTTAGAATAGTTCTCAGGGAGCAGTTACTGGAAATCTCCTCCCTGGAGACAGTCTATTGGCAACAAGTTTTGCTTCTGTGACATGAGGTATTGCATCAAGGCCCAATCCTGTCACTAATAAAGTTAGTGGGAAATGTGCCATTCTTTTCAAGTGAAGTCAACAGGATTACTGTAGCAAGTCAGAGCTGAAACATACACCTTGCATCGACAAATGCAAAGTCATGTCGCGCATGGGAATGCTTTTTATGTCTGTTTGCAGAATCTGGCTTTGTTTCAAATCAGAATAAGCCCCTCCCCCAAATTTAAAATCGACAGTAAAGAAAATGGAAGTTTTATTTTCATATTACAACTTTTCCATTTTGGGTTTTGTGGATGTGTATTTAAGTTTGCATCTAAAAAAAAAAAAAAGTCAAGAACAGGCTGTTTCAGTGTTTGACTTTTTTTCTCTTAAAAAAAAACACGACTTTTTTTAGTTTTCTCTAAAACAAGATATAGACACGGCAGAGATTTTAATTTTTAACAAAATTATTTTCTGATAGAAAACAGTTTACTTTAAAATTTTCCTTAACCAGCTCTGGCAAGCCCGTTTAATTGCCAACAGACACATAAAGCAGCTGTGCTAGAAAAGGTTACTTAACTTGCTCAGCCTGAATGGAGAATTTCTGTTGATTTCAGCTGTGTCCTGGTTTGAGGTAAACCCACAGGCTTTTGACTGCACTACCAGGTAACAGTTAGTCTTACTGTTTTGGCAAGTGATTTTTTCCTATACAAAAATAACAAGGGGTTGGATTTTTAAATTTTTTTTTTAATTTTTTTTTTAATAACTGTTGGTTCATTTTTTTCATAGGATATTATCATACTTGGCAATACTGGGTTTAATTCCACTTAAAATGACAGAACTGAATTGTCATCATTTTTAATGGGTAAAATCTACGCAGTTCATCAGAGGTGCTGTAAAATCTAATCAGAAATTAGACTGTAAAATTAATAGGCCTATATTCTCTATAATGCTCTTTTACAAATCTGGAACTGCAGCAGATTTGGAGTTTCCACATAGAGCACAATTAGGCAGAGGTAGAATCTTCAGTTTAAACAGATAACCTGTGAAATCACGAGTACACTGAGCTAAACAGTGCCTGTGTTTTACTTCGGGCAGTAGGGTACCAAATCCACTAACAACACCACACCTGGGCTTTCGTTTGAGTGTCTTTCTACACCACAGCTATAAGCCAGGGGATAACTTCCCCCCCAGGTTTCCTTTATTAGCAGAGGTTAAGGATGGCTGTAAGACAGTGGTGTTGACCACGCAGACCCTTGGTGCAGGTATCCAGATGACAGGAGGGCAGTGCCAACCCATCCCCTTTATTCAGAGATGAGTAACAGGGAAAAAATGGCCAGGGGAGGCATGGGGCAAGCGTGGGAAGGAGCTGGCTTTTCCTGAGCAGCATCCCTTAGAAAGAGGGGAGCATCTCCTTCCTCCCCAGGCTTTGCCCACCACCACATACCTACACCCACGGCGGCACAGAGCCCAGACCAACATCTCCCCTGCCCAGAAAGCCACACAGGAAAATCCCAAGTGGGACTCTTTCCTCCCCATCACAGCAGAAGGGAGGGGGGGGGATGTTTGTTGTGCATGCGTCCCCCCCCAGCCAGCAATCTGGTGAAACATATGTAAGGTTATGTAAGGCCCTAGGAGCCACTGCTGTTGATGGTGAAGGGGGGGAAGGCAGCAATAAGCTGATAGCTAACCTTACTTCCCTGTGCTGAAATGATTCACTTCTAATGGTAATTTGCACCATTTTAACTCCAAGTACCTCCCACGTAATGATTATACAGTGTTACTATAAAACCTCAGGGTTCATCTGCAGAAACATTTCTTATGCCGGAGTTCTCTGTGGAGACATACTTATAAAAATTGGTATGAGGGGAAGATTAAAGAGATAAGAGCATAAAACCAGATTATAGAATAAATACAGTCTTGTAGATCAGCTTCAACGGGGAGGCAGGAGCTTACACTCCTGATTCTCATACCGACTTCTGTAATACTGGACAAATTGCTTCATCTCTTTGCACCTCAGTTTCCCAGATTTAAATGTAGGGCAATGCCTTTTTCAACCCTTCTCCACCTTATCTAAGCACGCCGTAATACAGCAAGAATACCTCCATTAGAGACCTTAGCACTCTGCCTAACCTATGGAATCTGGATCTTGCTTCAGACTTCTAATTTGAAACAATTATCAATATATACACATTTTCCCTTTTTTGTTTGTATTTTCTTTTCTTGTAGATTCTGCTATTACTCCATCTCTAGCTCCATCCCAAGAGAAAATAAACAGTATTTTCCAAGAGCAAAAGAGCAAAACCAGCAGGGAAGGAATTTTTATTTTCATCTTTTTTTAAACAACCTGATCAAGAATACAGCACGGTGAAAAAGACCGGGGTTTTTTTAATCTAGTTTTTTTTTAAAAAATCTTTAGTGTTGTTACTTTATATTAATAAGGCCATTCACTGAAGTAATCTTGCCTTACACCATTAGTGCATGGCAATGCAAAACAAGGTGAAAGCCTTTTAAAAAGTACTTATAGGAATAAATCTGTTACAAGAAATACACTTCCTCTCTGTCATAATTGCACATTTAAGACACCTCTGCTTTATTGGTGAGAATTCAGAGTGACAGTGCTTGGCTTAATGCTGTCATCTTGTAGCTGCTATTACAGAAAATGTAGTTGTACAGTTTTCAAAGTGAGCAATTTTATGAAGATAATTGTGTAACATTGTTTATGAACTTAAACCATGCAATTAATATGTTATTCACAGACATACATAATGGCCTCTGTGTATTGAATGATCATTTAAGAAAAAAATGTAACTGATTTTGGAGCTATAATGATTGATTTATGCAGTAAAAATAAAAGTATGTATTGTCTACTCACCAGCTAAGTGGATGGGAGTATAATGAAAAATATCTATATATAACTAACTGCAATGTATGAATATCAAGGAATCACAGAAGTTATTTAAAGTGAAGCAAGAGGATTACCCTAGAAGTAAATAGCAAAGATTTAAGAAAGGCAATTGGTTATCAAGAGAAACTAGGCAAGAATTAGATATTCTTGTTCTCTGACGTAAGGTAATGGAAGCTTTATTCTTTGAAATTTTAAAACAGCTGGATCGAATAATATCAAATTAAAAGACAGAACTCCAGTAACATTCCTCATTAATATCTTGCTTTTTAAGTAATGGGGGGACTTTGGTGAAATGCTACCTAATATGAATAGTGGAAACTACCTGCCTGTAATGAAGAAAGGATGTCTGTAGTACCAAGGGATCTGACTTCTTGGTACTTACCAAGAAGTACTGGAAGTACTTTCCATTTTTAATACATTTAAAAAAAACCCAAAACCAATGGATGTCTTTACACATGGTGAATGTCACATGAGTTCACAAGCAGTTCCATTACAGAGCTTTACACCATATTTAGATAAAAGCAATGCCCTACTGTTCTGCTCTAGCTTTTTATACTAACAAATTTTAACTTAACAACAAATGCAAGAAGTCACTTGTTTTATTTCATCCAGCAGATTTCTCTGGCTGAACTGATAGTTTAACAAAACTATATAAAAATCATATTAACATACATGACCAGTCTGGAAGAAACACACAAAAGCAATACACTAAACCTGCTTCTTTCACCATCCGCTTCAGTGATACTAAGCAAAGGAGAGTCTCAATGAATCACTGTTAGCTGAATTCCACAAACATCTCACTATCTCTTATTTGAGCTACCCTGCTTCAGAAAAAATAAATACATATGTATTTCCATGAAAATTAAATTACTCTAGAAAAGGACAGTTCCTCTCGTCAAAAAGTAGAAGGAGATGGGTTTGGCAAGCATGTTTGTAAAATTTAATAAAAAAGATAATCTAAGCAGCTCCATAATGATAGTCCTTGATTTCAGCTCTAAAATTAAAGAAGCTTCACGTTTCAATGAAACAGCAATGAACAGCATCCTATAATTTGCTTTTAGACTAAAGCAAAATAGAAAGTACACTTTTCTTAGCTTGGCAATTATCACATATTTTGACATAGAAGCAGGGCAGGTGGATCATATATTTGATTTTAGATACCTAACTCCATCCAAATATTACAAAGCAAAAACATTGCATCAATGTGGAGATTTTTATCCCTGAATTGCTGATGAACAAAATTAAATAAAATCCACTCAGATCTGGTGATTTTTATTCTTTGTTGAGCATGTGTATATAAGTGTCTATGTTACATTGTTTATACACAGTATATATATATATATATATACACTATATATGAAAGCAGTTTTATTTTCACTCAGATCCAGTTTACCACCTATATATTACTATATTATATTACTTGTATTACTGATATTACTATATTACTTGTAGCTGATTAAGTATTAACTTAAGTTCATTTTACAACTCAGCTTTGTATTCGTTCTCCATTAATTCTCCAGCCAAAGCAACCTGACCTTTCTTCCACCTGAACATTAACACACATAATAAGCTTCAGTTCTTCCTCTTTCATCTGGAAGTTTTCCTTCATACTTTGTCAACTTTGTATCTCATCTTTTCATCAAGTTTCAGTCACAAGACTGTAACAAGGTCTAAGTGACTACGTTTGAGTGTATGTTTACACTCTTCTGTCATTATGAATGCTCTTCTGGCATTATGAACTCTCAGAAGAAAAAGCAGACCATGCGTACAGTATATCAATAATGTTTGTAATATTTCATATAAAAATGAAATGGAAATTCATAATAATCTGACACTATTGCCTTTTCCCGTGTAACTTATTGGATTTGTAGCAAGCAATTTGAAATTTATATATATGTTAACAGTTCTGCTCACCCACTCCACTGGCTGAGATATGATTATATTCTCCCCAGAGAAAGAACAGCTATTAAATGCAATATGACAACTAACGTAAAGGAGAAGTTCACATTTAGGAATCTAGTAGGTAAAGTATTAGGAAAATACTAATAGATGACCAGGTTACAAATAAATACCTGCAGTTGCCATAGAAAAAATAACCATATAACTTATTAAATAACATATTTAATTATATATATATATAAAAATAATGTATTAGCTAAATTATTCAATAAATTAGAGTACAGTCTGCTACAGATGACCTGCTGGCCCTCTAGGATTACCGACTAGAGCATGGGCTATTCAGCCCAAAGGTTAAGGCCCGAGTCCAGAGCTGGGAAAGGAGCCGAATGTTCGTGGCCAAATATCAGGAACCAGAAAGTCAAACCAAGGGTCAGCAGCCAGAGATAGGAATAATCATCTGCCCAGGAATCAAGAGCTGAAATTACAAACCTACAAGAAGAAACTACAACTGCAGGGCACAATGCAGAGGTGGCTCTGAAATTGTACGGTGTCACTTGGGTTCTGCCTCGGAGACCTGCTTCGGGGTCACTGGCTGATGTGCTTTGACTAACGCCTTAAAAACGGGTCCAAACAGCAGAGAACTGGATTTACTGCTATGGAAGGTCTTATCCCAGATTAGCAATACAGAGGATGAAGTGAAGATAAGGCGCTGTGTTTGTGTGAACGGTACATGCAGTATCTATTTGCTTTCATCGTGCTGCAAATGGGACAGCCCAATGCTGGTAGACCCGTGGTCCGCATTGGCTGGCAGGCACGGCTACTGGCAGAGAGAATCCCCCCTGGTTTCTCACAAACCCCAAATCCAGCTATACTAGACATACTCTTGCAGCGGGGGGGTGCATGTAAATCTCCATCTCTGCGTTACAGTGGCAATTAGTCTTACTACAGATTCTGGGTTCAACATGTTCTTTGATGCTTGTGATTTTGAGAAGAGGTACAGAGGATCTGAAAATGAGAGGGAAAAGCTTAAAAACCTCTTGGTGTAAGAGAGATTCATATTCATATACCTTACACATATCTACAAGAATATCCAAATGAGTAGTAAAGCAAGCACCAATAGAAGACTATCTTGTATCAAGGCAATGGCATCCACAGACAAATACTCCATGAAAAATATGGCAAATAAGCCAGCCTTCTACCTTTCCAAATTGTTTGGGTAATGAGAGAGATGGAGACTCTTTTCGCAGCATCATGTCCGTTAGGTAGATTAATAGAAGGCTGCCATTTCTGCTGCTGCTGACCCAGCAATTTCCAGAGGCATTACATCTACGTGCCACTTTTAAATTGGGTGCTACCATGCAACTTCCAAACCTGTTAAAAGCAGGAATTAATTAAAACAATTAGATCAAAGTTGCACTGTTAGTGAATCTTTAGTTTCGATAAGCCTTTGACCTTCCTAAGATGGTTTTTTTTTAATTATCACTGCAGAGAGTGGTACCAAATGGTCAGACTGGACTGGACTTCCACTTGCAATTTTGTACGCACAAAGCAGCAGTGAAGTAAGGGTTGTATCCATGAAAAATACAGATCAAAAGATAAAGAATAAATCCTGGCCCCTTTGATTTCCCCAGTGAAAAGTTCCCTTTACCTTGGACTGATACCTTAATCCTGCCAAGTCAGAGGCCTTTACTATGCTGAACTACTAGAAAACAAGAGGGAGCAGCTCTCCATCCTTATACAATTTGGAGAAATGAAGGCCTTGCACACTCAGGGACACAGTAACTCCCACGAGTCCTTACAAGTGCAAGGTCGTCTCAAGGAAAGCAGCAGAGTCTTTATGGAACAAAATTGATTGTGAATACAAAAGCAGTTTGAGAAGAAAATGTGTGTCTGGTGTGTTGGACTAGACCAAGTTCAGTGGTAAGAGTCGCTGCTTCATCTGTTTTCTAGATTCACATGTTTGTATGGAAGTGAACTGACTACAGATGAAAAAGTAAATCTAAGGCAAGTGAAGAGGGAATTAGCTGCAACTGGAGTTGTAAGGGTTTGTGTGGAGGAGAACAGATATGAGTATAACTTGAAGGACGACTTTTTTGAGAGCTGACATAGCGACCAATATGAAGGACTACTGCCTCAGTGCACAAGTTGGGTTGAGGGCTGCAGTAGTCACTCACTGCCAGGAGAAAACAGCCCAGCAGCAGGGTCATACAGGACTGGCCTCAACCCTTTAGTGCACCCTCATAGAATGGTTTGTGTTGGAAAGGTCCCTTTCAAGGTCATCTAGTCCAACATCCCCTGCAATAAGCAGGGACATCTGCAACTAGATAAGATTGCTCAAAGCCCTGTCCAATATGACCTTGAACGTTTCCATGGATGGGGCATCTACCACTTCGCTGGGCAGCAAGTTCCAGCATTTCACCACCTTTACTGTGAATAATTTCTTCCTTATATCTAGTTTAAATCTTCCTTCTTTTAGTTTAAAACCATTACTCTTTGTCCTATCACAACAGGCCCTGCTAAAGAGTTTGTTCCCATCTTTTCTGCAAGGCTCCTTTAAGTGCTGAAAGAACACAATAAGGTCTCCCTTATTGTGTGAGCCTTCCCTTCTCCAGGCTGAACTGGAGAACTCCAGTTCAGTGAACCCCAACTCTCTCACAGTCTGTCCTCATTGGGAAGGTGCTCCAGCACTCTGATCATCTTTCATAGCCCTCCTCTGGACTTGCTCCAACAGGTTCATGTCCTTTCTATGTTGGGGGCCCCAGAGCTGAACGTGGTACTCCAGGTGAGGTCTCACCAAAATGGAGTAGAGGGACAGAATCGCCTCCCTCAACCTGCTGGCCACACTTCTTTGGATGCAGCCAAGGATATGGTTGGCTTTCTGGGCTGCAAATGCACATTGCTGGCTCATGTCCAGCTTTTCATCCACCAGTACCCCTAAATCCTTCTCTGCAGGGCTGCTCTCAATCCCTTCATCCCCCAGCCTGCATTGACATTGAGGGTTGCCCCAAACCACATGCAGGACCCTGTACTTGGCCTTGTCAAACCTCATGAGGTTTGCATGGGCCCACTTCTCAAGTTTGTCCAGGTACCTCTGGATTCCATCCTGTCCCTCAGGCGTGTCAACTGCACCACTCAGCTTGGTATCATCTGCAAAATTGCTCAGGGTACACTCAATCCCACTGTCTATGTCACTGATAAAGATATTAAACAGTACTGGTCCCAATACAGTCATAGATTTAGGTTCAAATTCCTTCCTGCCTTGGTTCCTCAGGACTGGTGCCTCACATCCCTTTAAACAGCACTTTTGGTTTGTGCATGGCTGTGGGCCAAGAGTTCTTGTCTGCACTACATTACCATGAGAGTTTGGAGAGTTTGTGTTGGTTGAGATACACAGGCATGGTTTTGTATATGCATGAGGGAATGGTCATGGACATATTACTGTCTCTACTAGTTGGGCATGCAGTTCTTTTTGAAAGTGGTAGCTGTGAAGTACATCTCTATGAGAAGAAAGGTAGAATGGGCCATGAGCTTCTCCCTAACCACATGCACAGCCCTGCTCAACCAGGTTTTGGAGCCACTGCTTCGTAAGTGCTGCACATCCCTGGACCGAAGCGTTGTCCACTACAGCAGTGCAGCTCCTTACCATAACAGTTCTCATTAAACTCTTCTACATGGTTAAATCCATCTTAGATCTCTTAGATCTAAGAGAGCCACACAAGAATTTAAATATGCAAATATTGTGCAGTGGGTCAGACCAACAACATCTTTCTTAGAAAAAATCGCATTGAGGATTTTGCTATGACCTCACCCTATTTTTCTACATAAAAGAAAAATATTGTCTGACTTCCTTCATAGCATATTCTACATCTTATTGACAAATCACTTATGACACTAATTTATTAGCATAAAAATATTACTACACTCAAGACAGCCTGCTTTGATTTACTACATCAGGGGTTTTTGTATGCCAAGGTCCTATCATCTCTGCTTGATCATTAAAAGTCCCTCAGCTTTTTTCTTTTTTTTTTTTCCCCTGCAACAGAAGGGTTTTGCCCTGTTGCCTTGGCTAAAATCCTGAATATCAGAATGGCTTTGCAGCTCAAAGGAACATTCACTGAACTGATGCTTAAGAAATACAAGATGGGTTTTTCAGAACCACCTTCTTTACATTAGCTCCTTGCCACGAGAGTCGGTGGCAAAGGAGGGAAAAAATTGAGGCATGCAAAACAAAAAAGTGAAGTCTAATGACAAAGTGCTTGAACTGCAACATTGTTTTTACCCTCCTTATGGGAAAGCTGTCCTTTTTGCATACAGGTAGTGTTTCAGGGGCTGATACCTGCTTAGTTTTGTGAAAACATCAACATCCCATTGTAGAAGGTGGACCAACTGACTGTACCCAGAGACGCTGAAGTAAGCAAGCCCTGCATCACTAATATTCTACTGCAAGAGTCCGTTCAGAAAACATATTAAAGGTAGAAAACTAAGACTAAAATTAAAACTTACACTCTATCCTTCACATAAATTGACTTGGTATTTTGAAAAAGAAATCAAAGTCTCATTGACCTAAAGCTTGTGGCTCAGAAGAAATCCATGAAAAATCAATTGACTTATATTTAATTCAAGGATTTTTTCTGGAAAAATAAAAGAACCAATCTTAACCCGTAATTGAAGATAACCAATTATTTTATCTTGTCTCCATTTCTTCAGCCAATAATAACCAAAACCAAATACACCTAAACAATTTCACTGTCATGTGAAAATGAGCTATCTCTGTGGTATATGAATAAAAAAATCAGACAGATTTTTAAATCTTTCATGCATTTCTCAGAGATGGTTTCACCAAATGATATTTTATCTGTAGCAATAGATTTGAACACCTGTTGTTTGTGTAATGTGCATCTACCAGTCTCTCAGCCAGACCAGACTATAGGTCAGTCAGATATGACCACAAATAATTGGAAATAATATATTTCCAAAGATTAAGTTCCTATTTTGTCTGAAAAATAAAGAATTTATCTGCTTCCAAGGAAGCAAGTTTGCTTGTGAAGACAGGAAATAAAAGCACAGTGATGCCACGATGCTGTGAAAAGCACAGATATTCTATGCTGTGATTCAGCATAGAAAATAGCACAACATTTTGAAATATGAATACATATCATAAAATATTATATATGTCTAGGTCCAATTAATGTGAATAAGTAAAAACTAACCAGTGATCCTTCAAGTTGCATTACGGAACGTACCCTACACATACAGACACACACCTTAGAAGCTGTGAGTACACTTGCTCCTTTTTTGAACTCCACACTGCCCACCAGGATGGCTGAAAACATACTGAGATGCCCCGTTTTTTTTTTCCCTTCCCTCTCCTGTCTCCAACAGATATGAAAGCACAGTATATACCCATATATACTGCGCCAAACTCTCATTCGGAAACAAAATCTTTAATGGGAACTTTGTACACATATATATCAAAAAGTCAGCACATCTCATTGTCACATACCCCGCACATTAGGAAGCTTATTCTGTCCTAAGACTGAATGCTGAGATACTTGGCAAGACAGACGGCCAGTCTCTCTGTCTCCCTGATGGCGTCTGCATTGCTGCAGATTTGTCATGTAATTCATTGAATTGAACTTAGCACATAAATTTTCGGTTATGACTAAAAAGTTAGAAAATTCTCCACGGATGGAAGCTGCGTGTCTGTGCCGATAGTCAAGCAGGGAGCACTTTGGGGAACAAGGGTGGGAACAAAGGATCAATCCCAGAGTGCGAGAGTGACTTAAAGAAAAAAAAAAAAAAGAATAAGCTAAAAGAAACAAGAAATAAATTCTGGTTTAACACCTAAATATCCTTCTAGTTTTGTTCATTTCCCATCAAAATATCATTCAATATTTAAATCGCTCCCACCTTAGATGGCAGTTTATTGAGATGTTTTTGAAAATTGAGATGTCAGTAAACCAACGGCTTCTGACACAATCTAAACTCTGAATTTAAAACCAGCATCTCCACAATAAAATGCAGAGCTCCAGCCTTAATTAAGGAAAAACAGAACCCAGATCCTGGCAACAGACAAAATCACTTGAGCCTTCCACTTAACAGAGGAGCAATACACGTCTGTGTTTTATAGGAAATCTTGTGTCAGACAAACACCAAAAGGAAGAAGGTACTTTCATCATAAAGATTTGATCCTTTCACCAATATTATGCCATAATTACCAGGTCGTAAGCAAATCTGATGATTTTACTCAGGGTTTTTTATTTTTTAAAGCAGAAATTTCAATCATTATTTTACATAGAGTAGGCCCTACTATAGGACCGAAGTGCGAAAACCTGAATTTCTTTCAGTGAAATATTTAACCTGAATGGAAGGAAAAAACATTACTATTTCTACAAGTCTTTTCAAGAAGTTTGTCAAAGTCCTTACACAGCATATATATTCATACCTATAAAAATAACTTAATTTTAATTCACACTTTCCTCCTAAGTTTTTAACTACATGTGTCTACTACTCTAATTGAAGGTGTATTGGTTTCAGTACTACCAACGTATAAAGTGCTAAGCTACACGGAGATCTCTTCTGCTTTCAACATCTACTCAGTACACGTTTTTGTTTAATCTGAAATATGACTTTTAAAATTAAGTAATTACTGAAAGCCTTAGCGCACAAACAGTTTTACTGCATAAATATGACATCAAATAATAGATGTCAATTCGCTTGACAGAGCATCGTAAGTACCTGTACAAGCACCATCTTCACGATATCATGCAGCCTGCCTTTGGAAGAAGCAGGAGGTGGTAGAGGGTTTGCCTTAACTACACCAGCAGAAGAAAGCAGTAAAACTTCAGCTGCAGACTCTTGCTCTATCACTGCAGTGTGGATGAGACTGAATGCAGTACACATGCAGAAAAGATAATTTCTGAAGTGGAGAACAAACCCGAAAAAAGAATCAGAAACAAATAAAAACCCCTCGCCCAAGGGCAGCCGTGCTAATCCTATTTTGTACTAGTCTTTGTTTGGTTTTGTCAGTATTCCTGCCAAAGGAAATTCCTCTGTATTTTCTTAAGATGTCTGAATTTGAACGAGAAGAGGGAAGCTAGACTGAAGAAGGGCTTTTCCAATAGCCTTACCTGAAGGGAGTAGAAAACAGGGGCTCAGGAGCGTGTAAACTGAGAAGAAAACAATTCACAAAAGGCACAAATTCTTAGTGGAAAGATACTAGTTCAAGATAAAAAAAACCTGCAAGTCATATCTGCATACACATACCCTTTTCCTAGGATTTTTTTTCAGAGAGGGGCAGACAGCAGCTGCACTCTTCTTTTCTAAGGACCTCAGACCCTTGAATAAACTGACTTTTACTTACCTATAAGGTCTCTCTCGTCACTAGGACCCCGGTATATCTGCAGCCAGCTAGCAGCAGCACACTTCTACTCCAGGGCCTGGTTCTTGGTTCAGGTAGGTAACAGGTGGGATGATTCTAAAACGATCTGCTGAGAAAGAACGTAAGTAATTTTAAACAAAAGCAGATACACCCAGACCAAAAAAAAAAAAGAAAGACTTGAGCTGCAAATAATTCTTCTTGTATTTCTAACTGAAGCCAGGTGGCATGGGCACAGAAGACTGTCATAAAAATAGGGGGAGGAGAAGGCAAGAGAGTGATAAAATCATTCACCATCTACTTCAGTGGAGCCAACAACCAGAAGAGTTGCTACCTTGCAAACCTGGTCCAAGTTCCTGCTTTGCTTGATTTGGACTATGTACCTGAACTTCAGCCTACCACCCTAGCCCATGCAACCTTTCTAACCACAGGGCCATAAGGATCCTTCTCCTTCTTCCCGTTATACCCTCCCCTGCAAATATATTATTAATAATATGTTGTCAACATCAAGAGAGAAAAATGAAAGAAGCCCCTTCACAGGGAGATCTTTTTGGATGAGGCAAACCAAGGCTCAAAGCTGTAGTTACCACCCAGCAGAGCTTCTATCATCTGAAGAGCCTCTACCAGTGCAGTAAGTGTGTGCATTGTGTACCAGTTAATTTCATCATCTTCTCACCTTTTGTTTTCAGTAGTCTACAGTGGTGAGGAGAGTAGTGACCCTAGTCAGAGTTTTTTAAGAAATGAAGATTTCAAGGCCAGGTCTAGCAAAGAGATGCCCAAAAGGTGACAAACAGACTCAGGTGGAACTTCAGCAGTGAGAGCAACACAAATTGTTACTCAAGGAATGAGTAACATCAGGGATTTGCATCAGTGCAGACTAAATTAACTAGTTATGGATACACACTGCCAGTGTTACTATTTACTACTTCTCTCAGTGACTTGATCTGTTCACTACAGTGGTTGCATGGAGACAGCAAAGAGAAAAAAAAAAAGCTGAATACTCCCAAATTTCCACAGTCCAGGACAGGAATGGAGCAGCACAGGTGCAGTTCCTGTTATTTCTCCTTCCCCACATCCTCCCAGGAAGGGCGCAGCCATTATAACTGATCTTTTTTGATCTTTTGACCTTGGCTGCCTTCTTTCTTCCTCTCCCTCCCCCTTTTGTTTTTGGATTTTTTTTTTGAACACTAAAAAGGTCATGGGCCCTTGAACCCTTACAAGCCATGGTCTGGAGTGTTCGCTGTAGCTCCATCAGCTCCTGTTTGGTCTCTGTTGTCTTCTCAAGTACATTACTCAGAAGTGAAAGGTTAGACTGGGGGTAATAACCAAAGGATGGGACTAAGTCATCAGAGAAAGGCTCTTCTGGTGATTGATGGACTCATTAATGTTTGCAGGAAGGGAAAAAATAATCATCATATCTAAACACACAAATTATTTGTTCCAGAACTCATGGCTACTACAGTCCTTCCATGAATCCTGCTTTCAGTTGTGGTTTGCAATGATTAAGTTTAATGAACCCAGAGAAACTGAAGCTGTGATGGGGCAGACCTCTGATGTTCTCTTCCTTTCAGTGAAGCGAGATGACAGCAGTCTGCTCACACCTGTGGCACTGTTGGCTCTGATCCCTGATGACTGGGTTTACCACCCACGGTTTACCATCCTTTCCTTGAGAAAGGATGTGGGGACAGATAGGAAACTTTTCTCTGTCTGTAATACAGCTACAGCATTGCCCGAAATATAAATTCCTCCAAGGGTGTTTGTACCAGCCTTTGCTCTCAGCCATCAGTCTCTGCTCTCACTCAGGATCTGTGCTTGGGAAGGGAGAGCAGCCTTTGATATGACCACAGCTAATCAAAAAAGCTGTACAGGCGGGGTTTGCAGCCCTTCTGAATAAGAAAGTTGGGGTTAGCTTTGTAAAAAGCCTTTGAAGGAGGAGAAAATGGAGGATTTGAAAGCAGGATATCCAGATGTATTAAGTTCTCTTCACCCCCTATGGTGTGGTGTGGAACAGAGTTATCATGACACAAAGGAAACATGTGGACTAGTTTTTTTTTTTTAAAAAAAACCGGAGAGATCTGTTTTATCTCTTTGTATGTAAAGAATTAGTTCTTTTACTTCATTTTTCTGCATTTAAATAAATTTCAAGAGGAAGGGCACCATATCCCATGTGTATCATTTTCCTTGTCTGTTCCTGCTGTGGGGTTTGGTGAGGTTGCTCTATTGTACAGCACGTTATTTCTAAACACTTCAGTGACTCCTTCCAACGCGTTCCTTCTTTAATGAAACCTGACCCATCGGAAAAGGGAACGGGAAGTTTCATGGGCTTTTTTTTTTTTTGTCCTCATAATCTTAAACCAACTATGGCTCGTCCCCAGCCCTGTGTCAGACAGGGTGGCAGGCAGAGCCAGCGAGCCTTCAGCCACTGATCTCTGAACTTCGGCCGGACCTTGCCCCGGTCAGCTCGGCGGCAAGAAAGCAGGCAGACTTTGAACCCGGGGCTGCTGCAGGGCTGCCAGCAGAGAAACAGCTGCACTTTGCAACACAGACTTTGGACTTCGACACATGCACGTTTAATCTCTATAACAGAGCCTTTGTTCCATTACTTATTAACATCTCCTCCTTGAGTAAAGTTCTTTGTTAATGAAGCTATAAAGCGGGGGGTGGGGGGTGGGGGGTGTCCACCTCTCCCCACCTCCCCAAAAGAAACCAAACCATGTGCCACCCAACTTGATAAAGTAACTATTAAAAAGTTACTTTAACCACCTTCCTAATATTTGTTGTGTGCTCTCTTCTTAGAGACCCAGTTGTAATAGTCAGAGCTAACTATGGAAATCAGGCAACGTTTCGGGCCTGTCTTTGCAGAGATCACTTCTTGAGATGATACCCACAGTAATTCAACCTATAGCACATTCAACCTTATTTAACAAATAAGGTGATAAAAAAAAAAAACCAAAACCAAACAAAACAATAGGAAAGGGTCCATGGGATGTTTTAAAGTTGTCCAGCTCTTTGCTATGGCTTTTACTCTGGAGCAGTGTCAGTGTTTAGCTTCTGTGTATTTCACCATAACATATACTCACGACATAGCACAGCAGATTCATAGAGAAGATACTTAATGGCTTAGATGTGTTTGTGCACCATCCGTTTGTTAGCCCTCACTAAAATAAAACTTCAATCATCAACAGAAACCTACCTACCTAAGGACCAAATGAAAACCTCAAGAGAAGTGCCAAGTAAGATGCTTAAATAATTTCTGTACCAGAAGTAAAAGCTGAGGATGCACATATTTACTGCAACAAAACCTAGTGCAAGAGAGGTACAAGAAGATCCCAATAATGCCCCGTTGTGCCGGCGTTGTCACAACAGTATGGAATGGCAAAGACGATTAAGAAAGTAAAGGTTTCCTGAACAATTCTTCCTATGCAACTAGAATAAAACAAATACTTGAAGTATGATGTTTTCTTTGTCTTCAGATACCACAAGTGTATGTCACAGCCCGTCTGAAAAAAATTATCCACAGAAAGAGGGATCACAGTTATGCTCTTCTTTTTTCCCATCATCACCATTTTTTTCAACGTGAATTTCTTTCCATGCCTCGGTGGTCAGCTATTTTCTCTTCTTTTTATTTTCTGTCTTCTATTGGGCACCCCCACGCCCACCCCATCCAGCTTTCCTTCCTTTTCGTTAACAGAATACTATAAAAAAGGGACGAAATTTTCAACTACACTAGAAAGACAGGAGGGAAAAGAATAAATGAGTTCAAGAGATTTCAGACTGCTCCCTTGGGTGAAGCTGGGCTGGCAGGACTCAGCAGTGATGAGTGAGGATGGTCAGTTCCTGAGCTGCCTTGTGAAAAGCCCATGACTTTTTCTTATTTAGATCTATCTATCTGCTTAAGCATCACCTTCAGTACACTGCTTTAAAAGCATCGTCATTTGTCTAATCCTAGAGTTTCATTTGCATCCTTTGTAGGGAGCAGACTGGCAGAAAACAGAATTACTTTTCTTGTGTTACTACTATTTTGGGTTCTAGCCCCTCGACAACTGCAGGAATGTTACACCTTATTATTTTCCTTTCTATATTCAGAAAGCCATGTTTTCTCCTGCTTGAGGTGCCCCCATTCACATTATTCATACCTTATCACTTCACCCCTGGAACACAGCCCTCCCGTCACACGGATCTACCATGGTGATCATAAGATTTAGTTGTTGCTAAGAATAGACACGACCATTTGGAATAGATCCTACTTTATTTCTGGGTACGGCTTCTGAATGGTGTTAAACAATAAAACCTTTAGGTTGTATTCTGGATAACACCTGCCTGCTCTTTCCATTAGTGCATCAAGGGCATCAGACCTCTCTCCGTGAGGGCAGACACAAAAATCTGTACCATTTGCTAGCTGGGGACAGTCGCAGACAGGAACATGAATGAAGCCAAGCAAACTATAACATCTCTGTGAACAAAGCAGGCAAGCCTCTGGGAAAGTCACAATCCTTTAATTAAAACAAATAAATAAAAATAAACTAACTTGGAAAGAGTGCAGAGAAGAGCAATGAGAATGATTTCGGTCTGGGGAAAAAAAAAAAAGGCTCCCTCCAATGAGACACTGAACTAAATGTGTTTCGCTTCAAAGAGATTATAATCTTTAAGGGACTAGACAAGAAGAAGACTCTAAATATTTCACAAGACTCTAAATTAGTGGGCAGACACACAGCAGAATCCAATATTTGCAAGTTCAACCTGGAGATAAAAAGCACACTTTATGTATGACTAGCTACTGAAGTGAATTGTCAAAAGATGCAGTAAATTCCCCATCACTAAAAAACTATTTTAATTATTGCACGCTTACCTTACACTAGAGCCCAGAAGTCTCAGTCAACACAGGCCCAGTAATCTTTAAGTTTATCTAGCACAAGCCACCACCTCTGTCTGAAAATTATTCTTGCTGCTAATTCCAAATTAGATTATTTTTTCCTGAGTAATCCAAGGTGGGAAAATCATGACAAATAGGTAATTAGTACATACAACATCAGGTCACGTAGATACTATTTTTATAATACCAGCATTCCTCAGTCCAGTGCTCCCAGGGAAAAAGAAAAAAAAGATAATCCCTAATGTCTAATTCAGGTCAGAAAATAAAAACAACAACAAAACCACTCAACCAAACAAAAAGGAATATTGTTTTTATATATAAACTTAAAAATATGTGATTTTGTGTGTAGTATTGTAATGTGCTTTTATCTGATTCAGAATCCACCACAGAGAGATCAGGTTTTGGATTATCACCATCAAGCACTCTATTGAACTCCAGAACCTCTATTTCACTCCCAGAACACTTCGCTATCATTCCATACCCTAAAAGAAAAATATAGCTAGCAGAAAATTATTCCTCTTTTTGGTCCTTTAGGAGTTTACATGGGTAGCTCCTATTAACACTAATCAGAGTTTAGGGCAGGAATCCCCCATGGAAAGCCATCTTATCTGGGGATATGTCCATAATTAATATGTTCCAAGAGTCTAATTTTGAAACAAAGTAATCAGGCTTAAGATGAGTTGTATTAAGACCAATAAACCTCTGACTGCATATTTGCCTATATATACACTGTATCCAATATCAGACCAATGTATAGTTTACAAGACAACGACTGATAAATCTTAGCTGTATTTGGAAGCATGAAATATACAAGAAGGAAAAAAAAACAACCAAACCTCACAGGGGTTTGTTTTTGTTTTTTACTCTTCTTTGTAGCATGTCATTATTATAAATGTTAATGTTCCTCCTTGTTCTTTTTCACATCGTAGAGCCCAGGCTCAGCAAATCTAGCGTAATCCTAACTCTTGTGATGTTACAAACTAAAATTACCATGCAGCACCATGGGAATATTTGTAATATGAAAGATGTGGAATGGGGACTTTGTGACAAGTACATGTGGAGGAGAGAAGAGGAAGCGAGATGGCTTGAACATGAGTGGTTTTGCAAGTAAGGGGTGTTGTAATGGCACAAGGAATACAAAATAAAATTAGGCCAATGGAATTTAGTTTCAGTATTATTTAGGATTTCTGTCACTGAAAGAGACATTTCCAAGTCTGTGGCTGCTGATGCTCCAGCACGATTGATGCCCAAGTCATACATAATGTATTATACAACACAGTGTATTAACTTAGCTTCAAAGCGTTAATATGTAATGGAATTTAATTCAGATATCACAGATTATGCAAAAGAGAGACATGTGGAAACACACTGTTGTTTCTCAAAGGTGTCAGCCAGACTTGTCGTTGTGTCCAGGAGGACATAGCAGGAGCTCTGTCTAAACCCCTTTCACAAGGCAAGGCCTGGGTGGCTCTTCACCCCAGTATTTTTAGCAAAGAGATCCCATACCAAGGGCAAAATGACACATTCCCAAAAAAAAGCAGAAGCCTTCAAATACAAGAGGATATTGGGTTTTGCAGTACCACAGCTGCACATACATTTTATACTCCAGATGTGAAAATTGTAGAATATAAACAAAGAAGAATTTATCATTTTCTTTATCTGCAATAAACCAAAGTCCTAGCTTTAGTACTGTATGAGTAAAGAATCCACCTGTACTCTCTGAATGCCCATGAAGGGATGTCAGCAACGGACACAAACTGTTTTCTTTATCGACAGCTGGGAATAAAGATAGCTCAGTTGAGAATGGAGTTGCATGGAGAGTCATCTAGTGCCTCTGTCAGCTGGGAATGGAGCCCCTGACAAGCCACAGTACTTAAAATGGGGGTAGAGACCTTCTCCCATTTCCACACTCAATATTTTTACAAGTATCTAACTATCTCTCTGCCTGAGAACTTCCAGACTTTTTCATACAAGCGGCTACAAAAGAAGATCACAAATAACGTCTACCACCAAAATTGCATTGTAAGCAGGAGAGGGAAAGCATCTTCAGAAAGCTTTTACTTGTGATATGAAGTTTTCCAAATCCACTTTGGAGGCACTTCAGCTGGGAGAGGAGGAGTGTTATCCACTGACTAAGCTTAAGAGTGAAATTTAGCTCCTGATTCTGACCTATCATTCTTGCATGACCTTGGACCCTGATGCTTTTTAGAAGAGGGTTGAAGAGATAAGTCTAATTGTCTCTGGAAGTCACTTCATATATAGAAAAGGCAAAATAGAAGACAACTTTCTACCAATAAAAATGGTATTGTTAAGGACTGAAATATTAAGATACTGCAGAGACAAATTAAATATTTAATATGAAGTGTCCACTAGCATGCATTTTCTTTTTATGTGTTTAACTTCAGGTAAAACAGCCAAGGCTTTTAAAGAATGTAATTATAAAATATTTTTATGCAAAATACTTAATTATTTTATTCAGAAATTCTACTGTATTACCATTATTTGAAGCGGGAATTTAAAACAAACCAAATATAGTGAGATCAGTTCCTTTTTATTTCTGAGGAAAAATCCACAGATTTTTAATTAAAATTCAACTCTCTCAATAGGCACACACAAAACACACAAAACCCAGGAAAACCCCACCCTAACTCTTGAAATTTTGAGGAACCTACTTTCAGTTAATGAACTGTGGGGGCTTAAGCCCTTATGATTATCTGGGCTTTTTTTTTTTTATTTTTTTTTATTTATTGTTTGTACTCAGCTGAGAGGAAGAAGGAATGCTTCCATTATTCAGACTAAATAAACACAGTCACAAGAATAGACTCAATTTAGACTATCTAGGCAATCCAGTGAATTTGGAGAAAAAGAAAACCAAACTGGGACAAGAGAAGGCAGCCCTGGAAGAGAAACCAGCTAATAGGACTGATCTCAGCTGAAGCAGAACATGTCCCTCAGCAGCCAGTTTGGGAAGGGTGGAAAGAAACAAAACAAAGCAAAAAGATGCTGTCTGAAGGAGACAGCTTGCAGGGGAAAGCCGTGTGCAGGAGAGAGTCCCCACACATAGCAGAGAAACCTTGCTATTATTTAAGAATACTAAGAAGTAACGAGGAGTTGTATTCTGTATCCTATCAGAGTCTGCTAAAAATGTCTAAGATCATCATCCTGTGCTACCAATCCCCTGAAAAAGAATTTCCTTGAACATACACCCAAGAAAACACCATACACCCAAGAAATCATGCTGCCTAACAGACACTTTGGGTGCCTGTTAAGCCATCCTGGTACAAATACACACCACCAACATAGAGTTAAACATTTTTTAAAACACTGTAAAACAGCACACCACATCACCAGATCATACTAAGCAGTTGGCTTGTCCCCCAACTACTTTGAGGGGCATCTAGCTCTGGCCTGCACTCACCAACTTGCGTCTGTCCCATTCCTTGCTGGCAGGAGCTCCAGGTTCTCCTCATCTCCCTTTGGCCAAATCAGAGCATCCTGATCTCTCTTAGGCGCTCCTCACAAGGGAGCACACTACCTACTTTCTCCCCTAATGGCAATCTCATTCTGGAGCATCTGCCAAATACGGCTGTGAAGGCTTAGTTTTCCCATCCCCTGTTTTCTGCAATTAAACTTAGGATATAATATAAGACCGAGGATATATAATTAAGGCTTAGGTTGTAATATAAGGGACGCTCTTTTGTTTAAATTCTCTGTCCTACTGTGGCTGCTTTAAATTTGTATTTCTATCATTCTCTAATTAGTATCTGTCTTCTGTCTTTAGGCTGGCTTTTCTTGTTTATAAGACTGTGGTAAAACATCATAAATCATTTAACCTAGAAAAATTGATCATACTAACAGTTTACAAAAGCTGCAATTATCAGTTTGCTCTCAATATTACCTAGAGAAGATGACAATAATTCTAACAGAAAATGGATATGAGAAAGGGGTTACTTGGATGATTTAAACTCTTCTTTCTACACAGACAGTACAATTTCTGGGGACTTCCTCCCAGTAAATAAAATGGTCTCTATGATGCTAATTAGTTCAGGTGTGGCAGCAGGCTGATGAGTCGAGAAGGAGTCAGTTCAGGTATTTACCCACTACCAAACAATACGAGCATATTTTCCCCATCTCTCATGCTCTTAACCTTGTTTCAGCAAGAATCCTAGCACACAGGAGAAGGAAAACACGGGAGCTGGGCTCACCAGGACAAAGAGCAACCCATTAAAAAGATAGAAAATGCAGAAGAGCGTGGTAATGAGGAACACACAGGAGTAATTTCCCATCTGTTTTCCCACATCCCTCCCCTCATTCCTCTGTGACAGCTCTTCGCATTGTACAGTCTCCCTCCTGGTTACTCTATCGAGTGCTTGGATTATAGCTGCCTGTCAACACGTTGCTGCATGCTTGCACACAAAACACAAACTCAGGGAGAACCTAAGTCTCTTTCCCCAGCATCAGAAATAGTGAAAGGAAGCAAAGTCCCAAAACAAATCAGGCATCAACTTTACAAGAGGGCATCGCAAAATGCTAGTTCCTTCCTCACCCTATTTTTTCAGTCTGAGAGCACGATCACACTATCATACTCAGTACAGTCTTCAAAGGAGTAAAAAGAATTACTATCAAACACACACAAAATCTCTTTTTTCATCTAAAAAGCACAGATTTTCAATTTCAGCCCTCCTCTACAACAAAGAAATTGTGTGAAGCTAACTACATGCTAAAACGGGCTCTCTATTCAAAATAACCCAAACAGAACACATACCTTCAACTTTATAAGCCAGTCAGCTATGCATTGAGCATAGGTGCTGAACAAAACCAGTCACAGCAGAGCGCTGACAAGCATTCAAAATAGATCACATAACAAATCAAAAAATCATCTTGGATTTCTGCATCATGATATGACTCCAAGTTCTTTGAGGCTGGTCCATGCAGTAATGAGTATATTATGCATCTTTGATCCTGCAGACCAGCCTCTGCCAGCAAATCCTCTTCGAGGATATTCCTAATGTTCCAAGTCTTGAGAAGCGTTAGTCCGTATTAATTAATTAAAAAGAAAAAAAAAAAAAGAAAGACATTTAAAAGATATCTATGTGCCTTAGGGAATATTCAGCCTGATCCCATTGACAGCTTTCCTTATGGCTTTGAAATCCATTGCTTTCTGCAAGAATAGGAGCTTTATGGCAGCCTTCAAAAAGAAGTTTCTACCTTCAACACAGGAACTGCAGTTGCTTCAGTGGCAGATCAAGGTCTCTGTGTGGTACAGAACAGCAATTACCCTGTGAATATCACAGATGTGCCAGCAAGCATGTATGAAAAAGGGTATATGTAAAAACAGGAAGCTCTGATAACAGCTAGTCAAAACTCATCCCAGAAACTCTTTTCTGAGCAACAGTTCCTAGGAGAGGGGAGGGGAGAATTAAAACAAGTCTGGCTGCACATCTTGCAGTTGCTGAAGGCTGAAGACATTTATACCAAACACAGTAATTTACTCACGGGGGCTGAGTTCTTCACTTTGGTTGGGTGCAGGAGGAACGGAAAATTCCTGCAAAGAATTCCTTCTCCTGGGTCAACTGGACCTAAAAGGATTTCAGAGAAATTGGATGCCTGCTCTAAGGAAAGCCATTAGTGCAAAAGCGCTATCAAAATGTAGACTTAGGAAAGCTTCAACCCCACTTACAGATATTAGACCAGAATATTGGACACAGACTCCTTTGTAAACGTTCTGCTTGAAAAAGAATCACCCCTTTTGCTAGGTAAAGATATCTAAACACTGAATCAGTCAATGAAACAGATACCAAAAGTCATGCCGAAAATTTCCCCAAACTTTTCATTTTTCAGAGGAGGAGACAATGTAGATAAGGTCAAAATTAAGCAGGTCTTCTGTGGAGGATTGGCTAGCTGAGAAGGGCCACATAGACCTGATCACGCTAGCCGAGCAGGAACTTGAGAAACATCAAACCCAACTTCTCTGAGGCTCCGTGCAAGGCCTAGTTAGCCAGAGTAGGCCTTCAGGCAAGGCCTAGTTAGCCAGAGTAGGCCTTGCTGGCTTTCCTGAGTCATGCTGACAACGGACTCTTACAAGGACATGCCGACCTTGCAGCAAAGAAGTAAACGACGTTGGGGAAGTAGGAACGAAAGAAGTAAGTATTCGTTCAGTCAGCAAACCGCAAGTAGGAGGACCATATAATTATAACTTTTAGAGCTTAGCCTCTCCTAGACTGACTTGTAGGCATAATTATCTAAAACAGTATAAAAATGTAAGCACATTACAATAAAGTTGAAGCTTGCTGATTGCTCCTATTGAGTGTGTCCTTGTCTTCCCTCCGTCGCAACAGTCTTCTATTCATTATATATGAATATACTTACCTATCAGACTTTCTTTCCCTCTGAGTTACTGTACCAGTTGTGGGGTTTACATCTCACAGTATGTATCTGGGTGGATTGGTATGGCAGCCTTCTCCCTCCACCCATCATCATTTCCAAAACTAAGAAAATGGCTGTAAGGTCAGTTCTGTAAGTTGGTTGATAATTACACAGACTAATTTCTATACTTTAATCTTAATAATTAGCATTTCAAAAGTATTTTATTAATCAGCCTTGTTACAGGTAAAGATATTGTACACTTTGGATTTTTAATTTTTTTTTCTACTTTTAACATCTTTTTCATTATTAAATCACTGTTGAGTCTCGAGAGCTGCTGTTAGAGAGCTTGTAATAGCTTGACACCTCCCACCTCTCATTGAGTTCCAATTCACTATCTAAAATTATCAGTACACTCTCCAGATATCACTATCTAGAATAATCAGCCTCCTAATGCTTAGCAGATATGGTAATAACATACCTAATTTTTAATTTTCATTATACGGTCCCATGGGACAGAATAGAAGGAAGATTGATGTATTATTAATATAATAAATAATTAAAAGAATGAAATATACCAAAAGTGGAACTCATGAGCCAAAGGAAGAACTAGCACACAAGTCTTAGTGCAAACTATTGGCTCTGTGTCTATACAATACTAGCCCTATACATTCTGTACTCTTTTACATCCCTGCAAAGCATGCATGAAACCTTGCTAGATCAAAATGACATCATTCTCCACTCATTTTCCTCACATGGGAGTATCTACAGAAGGTGCAAGGCAGGGGAGAGAGTGGTCAGTCAGTCGTGTATTAATTTATAGCTATTTTTGCCTAAGCCCTGAATGGCCTGCCAATTATGAATAGTACCAGCTGGGCTGTCAGGGGAGCAGGCTAAGAAGGACACCAGAAGAAGAAATAATAATAATAATGTAAAAAGGAAGCACAGGAGAAAAGTTTGGTGTGGGCAAGTCCTGATGATGACCCCAGCTCTTGCGTTTTTAAAATTCCTCACTACAGTCCTGTCTTCCCCCCAACTCTCCAATTAAAAAAATGATGATGATGATCATCATTATCTGTATGTAAGCTTATAACACAGCTAGCGCTTGGGGGCGTAATCTACTTGGGGGGGACTTCTTGGGGCATAATCTAGATACCTAATAAGTATAAAAATTGGTAATTTTCAGTGCTTAAATATGCAGCAAAAATAAGAATTCTTATGATAATGAGGACGAGACTATTTTGAAGAGTTGTCTTTTTATTTTCAAATAAGTAATAAAAATTCACTAGGGTTGGGCTTTTTTTATTTAACATAATAATTTTACATAAGTTTTATATGAAATGTCAAAAAAAAAAAAGATTTTTAGTAACATGGCAGCCTTACTGTTTTTAAGAAGCTATTTCCCCCAGCTGATGTCACAGGGAGAAGATAGAAAATAATTCTTCTAATCAACACCTGACGAATGTCTCATGTCACGAGTAGCTATTGGGGGAACAAAGAATAAACACTGGCATTAAAAGACAAAGATTTTATTCCACTGCTGTTAGGATGTCAGTGCTGTATCCACAATGGTGGATATATAGAAATATTCTATTTGGCAAAACAGCAGTTTTTGAAATGGATCTGCTTTTCATGACTACTCTTATCTGTGAAAAAAAATAGGATATTTAGACTATGCTTTATTGTAATCTGCTTATTTGTGGATACAGATCAATTTAAAAAGGAGAGGTATATTTATACTCGTGCATTTCACTGTATATCAGCGTCATACTGATAAACTCTAGAATATCCTCCTCTCTTCTTGTTTTCATAGCCTTGTAGGAGAGGCAAGGTAGACAAGCCAGCATGAAAAGCCAGCAGGCCATAACTCCTCTACTACAGACAAGTGACAATTAATCACATTCAGCAGCTAGGCAGGTAGCTCTTGTCCTTTAACACTGAAGGAGATATAAAGCTCCTCTCTCCGAGCACTGATTGTCCAAGTGATATTGGAGCTCTCAAAAGCAGCTACCGAGACACACACAAACAAGGTAAACCAAAACCTAAATATGCCAGTTTTCTGCAATTTTATTAATCCTTATTTTTCAAGGAGTATTAAAAGCACGATCTAGAGTCAAATACTTATCACCATTTTCCCCTGCAAGATTATAAATTGCTCCTCCTGCACTATGGGTTCAAGGATCTCTGAGGCTTCTTCCGGCTCTGACCACGGCAGCCCTTCTCAAAGGAGAGCCTCCCCCAGCCCGAGGCTGTGGGACTGCAGAGCTGGGGACAGAGAGACCACCCCCTCTCCCTTGGAACAAGAAAGAAGAGAACAAGCCACACCATCATCAAATACATCTACTGTGGGACTAAGAAGAAAAGGATTATTGCCTTTTTCTTTTTTTTTTTTTTTCAATTTTGCTCCTAAGACACTAACCCTTTCTGTTTTAGCTTTCTCCATATATGTGTAACTCATTGATTCATTCAGACAATTACAAAATGCTTTTGAAGTGCAAAGAGAAACCAAAAAGCACATCCAAAATCTGGGACACCCATAACTCATCTGTTTCTTATGGTTCCCTAGCATAGGTTTTATTTCCAAGTGAGTCAGTCATGTTTAAGTGAGTGTGACAGAGTTATTTTTGTAACCCTTCTACTAAGGGTTCAACTAAGACGTGACGAAGTACTGACCCCTTGGAGGGGGAAGGGGTTACAGATATAATTTCATAAGACCACACAGAAATGTTAAGATTATCTGTGGAATCTCTCCTTAAGTCACTCAGCAGAACTTAAGCACTCAGAAACCCACCTTTTTGAAAAAAGATATGGGTCTTATTTTAGCTGCAGAAGATTATTTAGCCCAGGACTGCTAAATATGAAAACCTCCATGTTGCAACTTGATCCCCAAGTCAAGGGAGCCCCTTGTTAGCTTTTCTAACTCAACTGAAATCCCCCCTGAAAGAAGAAAACTGCAGAAGGAGAAGTCCTGTTATAAAAGTACACTCATATCGCTTTCACGCAGGCACCGACCTCATCTCAACCCAAAAACTGACGAAATGAACATTTTGAGCATGTAGGCCGAAAGCGTAGGCAGAAATGGGTGATGGTAAGGGCATGTCAATAATGTCACACAGCTGGAACACTGCCCAGTCCATGGTGAACAGCTGTTCTCCAAATGACTAATCACACAGGAGGAGGTAGAACATAAAATTCTCTATTTCCAGAGAGGAGGAAACTGCTACTACTACTACTGCACCTCTTGCAATCAGTTTCTCCTTTTCCTTCCAGTTTCACGTTGGAATAGTCTAGCCACAATGCATACAGCATCAATGTGTCTCATACGTTTAAGTGTGAACTTTAAGTGTGCCCGTGTTTTGCCTTCAACACATCGTCTGACAGCAGTGCTCCACGCCAGATGTGGAAGGATTCAGTGAATTAACTTCTGAAATTCTTTGAAAACAAAAGCAATTTATAAAATGTCCTTGCTACTACTGTTCAGTTAGAGACAGCGTACAAAGTTGTTGTTGGGTTCGGAAAAATATCCAACTCAAAGTTCAGGGCTTAGCCTATTGAAATCACTCCAGTAAAGGACTCATAGAATCCTAGAGCAAAAGAGGCCCCAAGGTGGGAAATATACATTAGAAACCAAGCCACGAGCTGCATCAGTTTGGATGTACCTCGCCTGTGCACACAAGTATTAGGGGGAAATAAAAACTTAAAAATGCAGAATAAAATGCAGGAATTTCTTTTTAATTTCATTTAAAAAACTGAGTTAATACATCTAAATGCAACATTTTTTCCCCAATGCTTAAGGATAATAGCAAGCAGGATAACATCCAAAAAGCAAAACAAAATATAGCTTTCATCATCTCAAAAGTGTTTGAAAACTCAGCCCATGCCAGGACAAAATGCCTGCTATTTGCCTCTAACCATTCCAGTCATCCTATTTTTGAGGATCACAGTGATAAACAATTCCCTGAAGTATACTGTAATTCTGCAGCGCTGATGAGCCCAATATCAATGCCTGTGTTAAGGGCAAGTTCAAAGACTATTCAGTATTTTCATGATAAGCGTCTCACAGAGGTCATTAACTAGGATAGCTAGTTATCCTCCCCACAAAAATTTCCTGTATTTTTTTCTCATCAAGATCTCCATTTTAGGGAACCTTTCTTACCTGGCTGCCCAGGTACACCTAAAGGGAAAGGTACACATTTAGCCAATACTCAGATATTTTAGCCTGTCCGGCTAAAGCATGTTTGTGGTGAGACACAGGAAGTGTTTTCAACTGGCTGCATAATAAAGCTCTTACAGGACTGAAGAGAAGACAGGAATGCAGTGAAAAACATTTGCAAGGCTTAGGTTTAGTGAGAAAGTTACTCTGGGAGATGCTTTGGGTCGCTCCTGGTGATACTCATCTCCAGTACTTGAGCATTAGGAGCAAACAAAACTAAACAGATGAGAACCTTGGTGGTGCCTCATCCTCCAGAGTTCACTGCTGCTGATTAAACATCTAAAAACACTGATGGTTTGGTGGTGGTGTAGTGGCTCTGCACATGGTGGGGTAGTGGAGGTGACCAGCCTCAGCCCCCCGAATGCAGTGTTGCGCAGAGCGTTCATCAGGACAGCTCTGATTGTAACACTCAACTCGGGGTAACTATTCTTCAGACAACTCCTTCCAGCAAGGAATCTACAGAATCTAAAATAATACCAAAATAGCCCTCTGCTGATACAGGAATGCTGCTTTACCAAATCAGCAATTTTCAGTTGGTGGAGGAACAAGACAGAAGCGACTTTTCTATCATGACCTCCACCCTCTCAGTCGCCGCTGTCAATGAACTATTACCAATAAACTGCTTCCCTGAAGTTTCAGCTGCGTTTATGTAAGGTGTCTGCTGGCTGGACAACATCTCTACAAATTCCTGTAACCCTGAGCAAGACAGGCTTGCTCAAGTCCATCACGTAGACATAGCTCCACAGGCCTGAACTAATGGCAGCTTTGCACTGGACCAGCTACTGTTTAACGCAGGAGGAGGCTTCCACAAACATCTTTAAGCAAGTCTAAAACCCAGAGGCAACCAGAGTTGCCTGAGGCCATCACAAGCACCAGACATGGACTATCCACACTCTTTGACTCTCTCAAGTCAAAGAGAATATCCTGGGTGTCTCTGAAGGGCTGTCAGCTGCTCCCCAGCCCCACGGAACGGAGGCAGGAGCGTGATCCAGAGGTGCCATGAATCAGAACAGCCAGGAGAAACGGCTACCTGCATGGATGCTCAAGACATGAAAAATGACAATTAAGCCCAGAACATTTTCAGGGCCAGTTTTATAGCAGGAGTAATTGAAGCAGGACGGAAATTCAGCGACAAAACCAGCAGGGTAACATTAAAGGGTATATGAAGAAAAAGAAGGTGGGGGAGCAGGGAGCAGGGAGCAGCAGTGACAATTCTGCAGGTCCCTGCCAGCACATCTGCAGGCCTCCTTCTTCTTCTTCTTCCTCCTTACTTCTGCCCAGTAAGGCAGCGTTTTGCCCACATTTTTCAGACGTGGAATGTCTTTAAATGTGCAACATTCCAACAGCATGTACATGGTGAGATTTCAAAACAAAATACTACATTCCCGGTCCCAGAGGGACATAGACTGCAGTGAAAGTTCAACAGTTTGGAAAAAAATGCATAGTCAAAACTGAAACACGGCAACTCAAGTCCCCTGAAATTTACTGATGGGTAGAAGAGAAGGATTGAGAGGATACACTGTTGCCTTTTTTTTCCCCCAGCCTTTTATCTAATGCTATCAAAGAAACACTTTTTGAAATCTCCAAGACTCTTCACAATAGGGAAGGAAAAACCAGCACAACCGAATCAATGACTGTCCAGCTGACACAAGTGCAGAATAAAATGGATTCTGCTTCTCCTAGAAGTAGAACAACACTTCTGGGTTGCAGCAAATCAAATCTGGCAATAATAGGGCTGCTCTCGCTTCTCCCCTCCATAGCAAACAGAGGCACAGGTTATCTAGTCCAGCGTACAATTGGACGAGCTTGAATTTAGCAAGTCAGGTTTTATTATCAGTCCACCTTCCTAAGGAAGCCACTTTATACAACTGCCTGTACAGGTGTTTCTATCCATTTGTCTGTCTTCAAAAATAACTTCCAGTTTTCCAGGGCAATTTCAATGAGGTTTTGACAGAATCGTAGCAGTTATAAAAATACTGTGTCTGATTGAGTTTTTTATATGTATGGATGATGATTCTGCTGAGGAAAACTTGCCATCTTAATTTCTTATATACAAGAAAATCCTCATATTAAGCACAAACCTATTGGAAATCAGACTTAATTAGTTTTACTCCTTATGGCACTACTGGAGACATTCAAGGTGAGGCTCGACAAGGCCCTGGGC
>BJBW01010169.1:52796-105678 GCA_004320125.1 Scolopax mira
CTTCCAGCCCAGATGATTCTATGATTCTATGATTCTAATGATTCTACTTTTTTTCATACACTTGTAAGATACCTAAACAGCACAAAACCCCAGGCAAGCAGAAAGGTGCGTCTTGCAATGTACCAGCACTTTTTTTTTTAATATAAAATAGCAACTGTATAATATAGAAGTAACTGGGCTAATACAATAATTTAACAAATCTGCAATGAAAGCATATACACCCGATGAAATTAGAGAAGAGCCCAACAACAAAATCTCTACTTGGATTTTATGGCCTCCAGTGATGCTACGTATCTTTTCATACAGGGATTTGGCTTGGAACAGTCTTTGGTATACATATAGGATATCACAGGGAATGATTATGGCATTTACATCAAAATGATTACAACAGTCACATCTCTGGCAGGTGTCACTTGTCATTTACCAACATATTTGCTTAAGCCTGTCCAAATTTTTATTCTGAGTGGAGATTTCGGAGAGTAAAATTGAAACCATGATTTTTATTAGGTCTTTAACCTCCAAGTTAATGCTGTTCTACTAGGTCTCTGAATACAGTGGGAGTAGGAAAAAACAAGCAGAAGCAAATGCATTTTTAGTATGCATTTCAACCAAAGAATCAGATTTCTCAACAGGACTGTGAATATTGTGCTACTATAGAAGGTTAGATTTTGTTTTATTTCCTCTGCAGGTTACTGAGCAAAGAGAAAACAGTTTATTTTTGCATTCTATCAATAATTGCATTTTGTCTGCTGGAAAAAAGTCAAGCTATTTTAGCTAAAGGCAAGGTTATCTAGCCATCCTTGATTTGGGGCAATCAGTCATCACAAAACAATTCCTGGGAGTAAACACTATAGTTGGAGACATGCAAACAAATACTAGAATTACAAATGATAGTACTACACATGAAAGAAAAAGAAATCAAAGGGATTACTACATGAAGCAAGTTTGTATTATGCCTCCTACTGAGTCGTTATATTTTCCATGTACTCTGCTTCGGGGGGGTTGATATTTGTATGTTTTTGTTGTTGTTTTGTTTTCTTAAAGAAAACCACATGTTCTAACAGAGTAAATAAAGTAAAACCATTTTTTAATTTTCATTTTTGGAAATTACATGCATTTCTGTGTCTACCTCTGCCTTCCAGTATACCAGTGTAATACACCTCTCAGAACTCGAGAAGACTTAATAGAATTTAGTATTAAAAAAAACCCCAGCCAACAAGATATTGCCAAACGGTTTAAATTCAGCTAAAAGAAAAAAGTAATAAAAAAATCAAGTATAACTTTCCTATTGATTTGTGACAAGGTTGCCTTTATGCAAATGGTAAAAGCCCTTGGCAGTGGGAAGTGGCATTAATCTGCTACAGGCAATGGAGCTCCACTGATGTGCACCAACATTTGATATGGTCAAATATTTGGAAGAGACAATAATTGCTTCAAAACATGAGGTTCTTTGCTGAAAGGAAGGGGCCCTGTTAAAAAGTTCCTAGCTGAACTGCAAGTCAGTTCTAAATACCATGCATGAAACATCAGAGAATATTCACAAATAAAACCTTAATTAAATATTTTTCAACTATTCCACCACTCTAAAAACCTAAAGAGAGGAAGTAATTGCATAGGGACAGATCTTAAGTCAGAGCTCCTGTTAGGTGCTAGGGATGTCTGTGTATCCAAGATTAGACCCCAACATGTAAAATAGTGTTAGTATCATTAAAGCTTTGAGAGATTTCAGCTACTGGTAAAAGGTAAAAAATAAATTAAAGCATTTCCTGGGGAATGTAAATGTGTTTGCATTTTGAAAGACTGGTGTGAATCTACATTTAGCCAATGACCTCAGTTTCTACAACTGCACTGTTAGAAGTGTAAGAGTAGATTTAGTACAGAAAGGCACTGAGAAAAAGCGATGACGGTGACGTGTAGACACATCAGAAGCTCTTTCCCCCCCCCCCCATAAAGTCTCCATCAATTAATACTGGAATTCATGAACAATATCAATAACAACACACCTGAAAAGTGTAGTTTACTTCAGCAGTAAAGTAGAACACTAAGTAGATTCTGTAAAATGAAAGCCAGCAGAGTAAAGAATCCTTTTGCAGCCAGGCATAGCAGCCCCATAAAAACTGCTATGTTTTTGCAGTACATGTACAGTGCAGTACAGAGACTGCACTGCTGTAATTTACTTGTCCATTCTTTTTCCTTTTATTTTTTTTTTTTTATACTAACCCAGCTAAAGTAACACTGTAAGCTATAGAACAGACAGCACAGAGCCACACAGAGTTTGATGTGCAGGAGTAGTTTCTCTGCTAAGGTGATCCTGCTTCACCAGATTTCACGTTGCAGGGTCTTATAGATGGGGCCAGTTTCAGAGGAGCACGTATATACAAATAAAGGTATCCTAGATGAGATCAAACCATCACTCAGAGTACCCAAGCTTGTTTCCAGTTACCCAGAGTACCAGGAACTATAATGAAAATTGGTTTAAGCTACGTATCAGGCATACATCTGAGAAACATACATTTCTGGATACGGAATAATCTATTTTATGATACGTTCTTATGTTCTCCAGTTTCTTCTTCCCCCAACTGTTCTTTTTGGCTCTATGCGTGCAACAGCTGCATATTTGGGGAGACTGATTTCAAACAAAGGAAAAAATATTCCCTGCTTTTCTAATAAATCGCTCTTCAGATGGTATATAACTGCAAAAACTCAGAGAATTAGACAAAAATATCAGCTATTCTTTCCTAACAAAACAACATTATTTTCCTAGTGATATCTACCTAGCAAATCAAATAGATATGTGGCCCCATAGAAATCCATTGGTTTATATCTACTTCTGTCCCAGGAATCAGTGTTCAGCCTTTTATACACACAACTACTCATCCAGGTCTATCGTGCCCTGTCATCACACCTTTTTGAACTGGAAAGAAGCTGAACAAACAAACAATGGGAATTCTGGTCCTTAAACTAAAGGAATGGAAATATGTTGCAGTCCATAGAGACGATGGCAGGATACAGGTTCCTTCCCTGGAGAAGGATAAAGATATTGACCCCAGAGCAATTTCAGCCAGAATGAGGTTCTTGCTTCTCAACAGGCAATTCTCAAGCACAGATAGTGAACATGACAGGAGCATGTCACTGTCAACACCAAAGAGCTGACAGAGCACCAGGTCTTCTGAATCCCAAGCCTGTGTATTCCTCATTTGCTAAACCCTGAAGTCTTCATTCAAGTCACGTTATTGCTCAACTTAAAAGGAGTTATCATTAAGGAGACATGCAGCAAGGTTTTAATGATCAAGCATAATATGCAAACACTACATCTGCCATATCATTAATAATTCTGTAATAGAAACTAAATAATGTACGTGTTTACATTTTCTTGCTTAACCTTTTCATATTTATGCAGAAGAGAAGATACTGAGAAAATGCTGCAAAAGTTTCTCCTGTCTGTTATATGTACATGAAACAGTTAAGAAGCAAACCAAGACTGTGAAATTAAAACCAATAAGCCCCGTGCCAAGTGTTATGGATTCCACAAGTTTAACACCCTTTTCATAATCTTTCATAAAAATCACAGTGCAGTTTCACACCCAATTCATTAATTGCCCCTCTGTAGTTAAACAGCAGGCAGCCTGCAGGCTTTTGTTTGTTTGTTTTTAATTCAAAGACTGACTGGGACATCTAAGGTGTTTTAACAACAGCCCTGTGCACTATCTAATTTTTCCAATCTATATGGTTTCTTTTTTTTTCCTTTGAGGAGACGAATAGTGTTGAGTTTACGTGTAACGAAACATGGCCAGTGCTCATTAGACAAGTACAGCAGAGTATTTGTTTTTAAAAGACAGCACCAACCAGAATATTTTCTGCATAAAGTGACTCCTGCATATGGTAATATCATAGCAACAGCACAGTATAGCTGTACACGTCTGACATGCAGATTTTCAAACTGCATGCATCAATTAGAAAGCCATGTACAAGGAGCATCAGGTGAAACCTTACAATCTGTCTGAAGAATACAATTTTAGGCAATCCCTGCAAATATATGCTCAGCCTGGTGTTTTTCCCATCATGCTGTCACTTAGATAAGACCATACTTTACCAGAAAACCCAGTGATGCAGCATCAGTGGTCTCCAACTCTAACTTCTTAAGATGCTAAAACCTGTTTGCAATCAGGTTTGATGGCTCCATTACAAACAAACAAACAAACCAACCCCCATGAAAAAAATCAGACTTTCTGGTACTATCAAGATAGGCCCAAATAAGTTCTTGCCTAATGTTAAATGCCTTTGCACTGCACAAACCTCCAAAGGCAACCATTAAAGCAACTCAATCACATTACATAAAAAAAAAAAAAGAAGAAGCTAAACCCAAAAATTTCTTGGCAATGACACTGCAGATGGGCTGGAAAGGACAGACGTTTGTGCTCTGCCATTTGCCTAACCCTTGTTCCCACTTGCCAGCCCATGGGTTTACCTTTCAGTATGCTTAGTACGTTTTGCAGCTGCTTAAAGAAAATATTCCCTCCCCAAATAGTGCACAACAACAGTAGCTGGGAAATTCTGGGAACCAGCAGCTGGGGAGATGAGTGTTGGCGGGCTGACCTGAAATGCTGAAGTATCTCTCATCACAACCATGCAGAGCCAGATTCCAAAGTTGTTAATCAAGCACAACTCAATGGGAGCTTTGCCCAATTAAGTAACAGAGAGTTTGGCTCATTTTAGCAAAGGATTGTATAGCAAAGGATGCTGTATCACAACAGCAGAAACCCTTCAGAATGCAAGACTGAGGTTAGCACCCCCTGTTACTGCACTGGTAAACTTCCTTCCCCTATCTTCACCTCTACTAGTCCCTCTGAATAGGAGACTGCGAAGTGATGCTGTGGAAAGCAGGGATGCAGTTAAAAGGAAACATAAGAAGGGTAGACATGGTGCTTGTGGTGGTTTTGGCAATGTTAGGTTAATGGTTGGATCCTAAAGGTGCCTTCCATCCTAGACAGTTCTACTTCTCTTTCCCCCCTCTCCCCAAATAACTCGGAAAGAGCAGCATTTATGTATGAGCAACCTGGTCTAGTGGGAAGTGTCCCTGCCCATGGCAGGGGGCTTGGAATTAGATGATCTTTAAGATTCCTTCCAACCCAAACCATTCTATGTCCATTGCAGAGCATAACCCTAGTATACTCAGGTACATGTCTCCAAACCCTTGTGTAGCCTCCTGGTCACATGCAGCTTGGATCAGTTTGCATTTCCACTCCTGAAATCTTTCTCTTCCCCCTTGGAGGAGGCTCTCCATGAGGTCAGCAGGTAACCTGCTGAAGCCTGGTGTGCCTGCTTAAATACAGTCTTTAACTCTTTGCAGGATACAGGAACTTAGTTAAGGGAGGGAATAAATTACTTATTAGATAATTGAAACTATTAATAACAAAGAAAAAACTGTATATTAATTTATCCACGTGAGTGGGTGAGGTGTTCAGAAAGCATCCCAAGATAACACAGGACGTAATGAGAAAGCATCTGAAAAAGGGAAGCATGTACTGCAGAAAGAAGTGCCTAGCCATGCTATACTTTCTCTAATTCCTCATTACTCTCTTGGATCCTTCATTAGTGAAAAGGTTATTTTCTCTCAAGATCCTGAAGATCCAATCCTGCAAGACAAGGCAGAGGGAGGTCATAGAAAACTGGATCAGGCTGAATGAGAAAGCAAGTGAATAGTCCTCACAGAAATAAAATTTTTCTTGAGGTTTCTACCACTTGTCACAAAGGAGTTAAGACCTAGAAATCTCTATGATAAATTTTATTTTGCAGTGAAGCTTACTTAAACCAGCTCCCAATGCCAGTTTTGAAATAATGTCTGATTGAAGCAGAATTTTCGAGCTCCATATTATCGAGAGAAAAATCTTTCTTTTCCCCTTCTCCTTTAAATAAGAGGGCTGCATAACCAGCTATATGTTTAAATCTATTTTCTGTTTAAGCTGATTTTTCAGAAACAAGTGCTGCAATGACTTATGTTTACACATTGCTTGTGGTCCCACTGAAACCAGTGAGATTAGTCCCAGAGTACAGAATTAAGCATGTGCATAAATCTTTGCAGGATCTCAGCCAAAGAGTCTGTTTTATTCAGAAACAATAAAGACACATAGGCTTGTGGTAACTCTGTGAGCCAAACCCTGTCCTCAGAAACTCAAATTCACTTCTCTTTGGAAACGTGCAGTTGCAAACCCCCTCAGGAGCTCACCAAGCCATGGGAAGAAGCAAAGCAGAGACAAGTGAAAGCCCTGTGCCCCTCCACCTGCAGAGAAGGGAGTTATATTTCCTGAAAGAGTTTATCAATGTGAAGACATGCAGGCTCCTTGGTGCAAGTAGATGCATATTTGGCTTAACACTCCAGTTAAACACAATCCTCTCTGGCCTCTCCTTCTGCCACATAGCATTTGGTCTTCCGTGGCTCTCATTGCTATGGGGGTCACATGACAGGAATGTATCTAGCTAGGTTTGAGAAGCACGTGCAAATTTTTTATAAAGAATAATGGATAACCTACATTATTCATAACATAACTGATTTCATTTGCATTATGCTTTACTTTCCAGATTTTTAAACAAGGACATCCTAATAGGACTCTACAGGTACATTTCTTCTGAAATTCATGCTCTACAGTAGAATTAGATGTCTTCTACCAAAGCTGTTATTAAAATTAGCATTACACATTGTTAGATTGTCACCTAAAATAACATGGTTAAAATATTGTCTACAACACCTGCATCTTCTATTCCTCTAACACAGAGAACAGATGTAACACTTTAAAATAATGACAAGAACCAAAAAAACTAAAATGTCAAGGAAACAAGAAGCAATACGGATCTAAAAGCTCTTGTAATGGAATGTTTGATGGCTGTTAAAAAAAAAAAAAAGCCTCTGAATTACCCCAAACCATCTGTGAAACAGTAAAATGGAAGGAAAAGAGCCCCAAAGAAACCCCAACAAGAGAGCAGTCAGAACAACAGAGAGTGGCTTGGAGCAGATAAGAGTTGATTCGCTCTCTTAAAATTCATAACCATGTTTTTCTTCCCCAGAGATATTCTTCATGTGCAGTGGTTTCACAACATTTCCTTTAGAGAAAGAAAACCTTGCATGTAAACACACTTGCATTTGTCACTGTCTACATTGGAACTCAACTAATTCAGGTGAGTAAATCTGTTTCAGAGACTATAATTGATAATCCACTGAGAAGAAAACACTGATCTTCGCCTTGAAACAAAATCTGACATGATCTTTTACCTTTTCTATTGGGAAAAAAACAAGCAAAACCCCAAACCAGGCAACCCACCATGGAAAATACAGACCCACACACAAAGATAAAGCAGAGCTGACTGGATTCTTCATTCTGAATACCTGAAAATCTATTCTTATCCCTATATTAATGCCGAACCTTCCTCAAAAGACCAAGAAGAAGGGAGTTGTCTTACTAGGTGTTCTCACTCATTCTTGTAATTTTTCAAGAACTGCTGTTTAAAAAGACTGTCAAGTATTATCTTTTTTTTTCTTTCCTTGCATTCACAAGACAATACTAGGTGTTGCTTAAACCCAGTTCAGTCAATTGGAAACGGCCCATCAGCATCACAGAATCGGGCCCTGATACCCTGTTCTGAAGTGCTGGGGAAGAAAAAGAAACTCCTTTAAAAACCATCCAAGTAAAAAAAAAAAGTGTAAAAACAGGCATTCATGAAATGTTATTGTCCAAGATAGAATAGTAGAGGCCAAGGAGAACAAACAATATAAACAGAGAACATGTTTTTCCTTGCCTGCTTCACAATAGCTAAGATTCTTTAAAAAAAGAATAGGTAGAAAGATAAGACATGCATGCCTGATATTGAAGAAAAGACTGTTTGTACCCAGCACACCAGATAAATTGTTCAAGAACAGTTCAGCCATGTCAAAAAGTGACCCTCTCATGCTGCCAAGGTCAGTCAGACCCATAGCCAGTGTTAGTCAGAAAGGTCATCACCACTTGAGTATTTAAAATTTATTCACCTGATTTCTCCTAGGACTTCACAAACTTGGTACAGAAAAGTCAGGTAGGGGGTTTTAGGTGTGGGGTGGCATGGTTGGCAGGGGTTTTATCGATGGATCAAGAGCTGTAGGCATTATTCAGCCCAGTACTGAAGACTATCAGAAAACCTGTATGCCCTTGGGCACCCTAGTGACAGGCCTAAGCAGGGCTGTGAGAGATGTGTGCTGGGTGCACGTACGAGGTCCACTTGCTCACTCACACGTGTACACATCACCCTGTGACACTAATAGTAAACCACCCAGCTGGGACTGTTGCTGTATAGCCAACACATCAGCTTTTATGTGCCAGCCAAGCCCATTGGACCTCCACGTATCTTTAAGACCAAGAAAAGGAAAGGTCTGACCCTAAACTCCCAATTCCTGGTTAAAATTCCACTTCACTCTTTGTGTTCAGACAACGTTTGTTTTAATCTCAGCCTGATCTCTGGAAGGCCCTCTAATGTTTAACATAGCAAGGAAAAAATTCACATAAATATATTCCAATGGAAATTCATTATACAGGTGCATCCTGAGAAGTAGTTTACTTCAACAGGAAAAACAACAACAATGCATTTAGATGTAAATTAAATGCATGGTGTTAGTTAGTCTACCAGGCAAGCAATTCCTATTGTTATTTTGACTCACTGATCATCAAAGCACTGCTGGAAAGCAGCAGCTTTTAAACATCTGCTAATCAATTCTATTATTTCTCCAATTCCATAGTTATTTTTAAAAATATTGATTTCAAGAGAAATTAATGGTAAATTTATAGTTAAAATTGTCTGACCCTTGCATTGAAATTATGATGGAGCTACACTGTGATAAATATCAGATAAAATGCTTTATATATGTGTGTAGAGAGTTAAAAAAAAATAAATAAAGAGGAACACTTGGAATATCCACCGGGAGTTACTTTGTGGAATTGCCTTCTTTCCAGATTTATAAGCTGCTCTTTTGAGACAGTTGCCTTGCAGAGTGTGAAAGGAAGAGAAAGCTACACTGGAATGCCTCACATGCAACGAGAAAGAAACGGCATTCAGCTGTACCATGCTCCCCAACATTATTTCATTACAATTCTGGCAAAGACTCTCACAATTCCTATAGAATTGTTGTCTTCAGACAGTAAGATTTCTGTTTCTGTGGTCGTCTTATGTTTCTAAAGGAGACCTAAGCAGAATTATAGCAACACTTCCATTGTATGCAGTAACTTGGCATGATCCCTGTCCAGTGCAGAGGAAAACTCATGGCGAGCAGTGGAATTATGCTATTTTAAACTAACCATAGCTTTGTCTTATGATGCCTAGTCAAAAGATATGCATCATTGCTAATTAGCTGTCCGGTCTCATCTGTCCATGGTTGAAAGATAAAAGTGTGAAACAAACTCCTCCAGGTTCTAGGGCCAGAATAGACTAAAGTTCAATTCATTTTCACATGTTGTTTTTTTTTTCCAGTGTTTTCAGAACCTGAATACCAAGCAGATTTCCCCAGAATCCTTTTAAGAAACTTGTATAGGGAGTTCCCCCCCACCACCTCCCCCAGCAAACTCACTGCCAAACCCTTAATTTTTTTTTATTTTTTATTTTTAAATAAAAGGCACCCTGGAAATCACAGATCAAGATTTTCTCTTTTGTGTTCCACAATATGCCAGCAGCTAATGACATTACAGTAGCTTAGGTGAGAGGGTGACAGCATATCCAGTGCTCAATCCAGAAACAAAGAGAATGGAGATGGAGGGAAAAGAGCCTTTTCATCAGTGAACAACAACAGAAATCGAAGTGAAATGAAATAAAAATGTGCTGAGAACTTCTAATATTTGCAACTATAGCAGAACCCAAGCACTCCTCTGCTGAAGCCAGGACTTTTGCTTTTCCAGATTTTCTATTAACTGTACTTGCCAATGATTACTCACTAAGAAAGTTTTTGTATATATGCTGGAACTAAAGTGACTGTACAGTGCAATTACTGTCCTACCTCAAGAGTGGTCTGGTAGAGTTCAAGACACGCACAAGCAGTGCTGAGACTCACTCTACCTTTCCCATGGCCTTTTCATCAGATACGTGCTGAAAGCACCTTCCTGTGCCTTTAGAGCACAATGATGCAGCAGGTGCTTAACATCTTGCTCTTGTATTCCTATGCTGCCTGCACACAGTTCTTGTTTACTTTGAACAATGATTTCTGACTTAAAGCTTTAGAGCCAGCCCGTGCCACTTTCTTGTCCCAAGCTAGGACACCCAGTTCTTTGCACCACTGAGCTGCAGAAGCTGTCTCAGCTAGCACGGGTATTATGCCATTTAAGAGGTCCTTCTTGTGCTACCTTTCCCAGCTCCTCCCCTCCCAACATCTGGGGGCACACAACTGTGAGAGACCTTCACTGAACCTGCATTAAGGCAGGAAAGGCAAAAGAGGTGGTTTTTATCTGACGAATAACTGAGGGAACTGAGAGGAGGCTGAGAGCCTGGAGCCAGCTCAGCCTGGGGAAGAGATGGCTGCAGAAGGACCTGATGGCCACTGCCTGTACCAATAAACCAGTGATTGAGGCGATGGAGCCACAAGATGTATGTCAGGAAGAGACACAGTGGCTGAAAGCTGAAATAAGAGAGGTTCACATTGGGTACAAGAAGCAACTTTTTCCCCATGAGGGCAAGCAGGCAGTGGAGGAGGTCATCCAGAGAGGCTGTGAAGGCTTCATTGCTGGAGGCTTTCAAGAGCTACCTGGACAAAGACTTGAGCAACCTGGTCTGATCTCACAGGTTACCCTACTTGGAACTGGAGGTTGGACTAGAGACCTCTCATCATCCCTTCCAACCTAAATCCCTCTGTGGTCCCTTAAAAAGAAGTGAGCAAATGCAACAGTTTGGTTTACATGAACACTTGCCTTTGCTCTGGTGCGTCAGAGCTGTGATCTCAGGACAAAGCAGATAATTGCTTCTTCAAAGTAATCCCGTTCATGCATGCTTTATAAAGGTGAGGGCCTAGGTGTCCCCCAGTCCCTTTGCACAGGAGCACACTGGCAGATTTCAGAAGACCAGATCATGCCATTTTGAAACACGGGGGAGCTCAGGCTGCTACTACACGTGTGCTGACCTCTCTGTAGCTCAATGCAAGATCTTCTTCTATTTGGCAGTCAGTTATGTCATTTGCTGCTGACAAAACAAAACCTGTACTGGTTACAGGCAAAGCCTTAAAGGCTTAATTGTTTAATGGAGAGATTCTCAGCAAGCACCTTGTAAGGCAATAAAAATGCATTTTTAAGACACCTTTACAATACCAATATTTAATAATGGCCTTCATACGAAAGGTGCTTGCAGATGCCTACATACCGTTTCAATTAAGATATAAACAGACATAAAACTATTTAAGCAGAAAATACAATGTATTTTTGAACAGCTCATAATTTAAGAACATAAAACTGAGAGTGACTGTAAGATTCGCAGCCTGTCACTGGTTTGAATTCAAATAAATGTTAACAAAGTTGACTGTCTCAGTTCAGTAAGTCTCGTGCTATTCCTCATTTATCTTATGGAGACCACCGCTGCATTTCATATCCTTGCCATGATTCTTCACAGAAAACCTAGAAACCAAAAAGCCAGAGGCTCTAAAAGGCAAAGTGGTTTCAGGACCAGATCAAGGCTGAAGTATTGTCAAGGGAGACTTGAATTAATTTTCTGTCCACTTTGTTTATTCAGTGGATAAACACGTCTTCATCTTCCAGAAAGATGGACTCTGAACGCAAACACATTCTTTGGTAAACCTCAGAATAAGTGAAGGGGCTTTCCACAACTCAGACCAGAAAAATATAATCTTTTATATTTCAGACTTTGAAAGCTCTCTTAGAAACCATCTTCTTTTTAAAGCCTCAGATCAATGTCATTAGCGGTTAATAACAACTATTACCATTTGTGACTCTTTATTCTTACATATATATAGCAAATGCCTTTGTAAGAGGAAGAAGGGGAAGTGATCCCGTATAAGCACATAACATAATCACCAGTTATCCTCACGGGATGTATCAGTCATTTCTCAAAAACCAAACAAAAAAACCTCAGTACGGTCATATCCATCGCCTTAAGGACAGGTAGGGGTAGGTATGTCTCCTACTGACACCCAGTGAGTGGTCAAAAGCCCTTGCCATCTGACCTTCCCCTGGCAGCAGAGAGGCTCTGGGGGTGCAGCTGGCTTTAGCCCTCCCGGTTGGAGGTGGTGGGTGCTGGGGGCTGGCGGGGGGTGTCTGCCTGGTACCCGCACACTCACTGCTGGGCTCCGAGCCAGCTCCGTAAAACTCAATCAGATAAGCCCCAAGCTTTTCAAATACGCACCTGGGGATCATACAGAGCAGCACAACTGCGTAACTGAGTCAGGTCTAACACATAAGGGAGCCTAATACCTTTGAGGATGGGAAAATTGCTGCTCATTATGCTAAGTAATGCCTTATATCAGCATGTAAATAACTTTTCTTTGTAAGCAATCACCAAAGCATTCTCAACAGAAAATTAATATATCTGATTTGTTTATGTATTCATCTAATTTAGGGCAGAAAGATTTTAAACTGAAACTAGATAAGAAGATTTTTCTGAGCTATGTGTTAGGATCCACATATATTCATACTTACACACAGACACAGAATTACATGCTCTGTCTCAGTGATAGGCTGAATCAGATAAGATGTTAAATATACAGTCCTGTGCTGTATGTTACAGGAGATTTCACTCATCTCTCTATTTCTGACAGCCATGGGTTTGGTGGGAAATTAAAAGTTAATTTTGCTTTTTGTCCTTCTGTCTTTTTCCTTATCAGTAGCACCTCTGAGGCATGCTAAAGTATGCTGAAAGTGACCTTCGGTTTACTCATATCATCCTGACACGAGTGATTTAGCCTCCATACTTGTAGGAGTAAACATAAGAAACACCCACTGACTGACAAATATTTCATCAGAATTCAGCCACACATTCGCTCCTGGGTGTAGAGGGGAGGGCGTGTTAGATGTTGAACTTATTTAATAAGGCATCATCGTTTAAGTTCACCACCACTATATGCACACTACTATTGCCTTTTGCACTCTCAATCCATATCTTCTTGCCTTCCTTTAAAGGTTGCAAGATTTGGTGGCCTATTCCACACGCAGCCGCCATGTGCTAACGTTGCAGGGATTGCGAAGGGATTTCAAAGATTGACACAAACCTTTAACCAAACCTGACTAGGACAAGAATTTTCCCATTTCTCAACCCTCCTCCTGCAGCAAGCAGACAAGCAAATCTCAAGCTAGACATATGAGGGAGGAAAGAGCACAACTCCATAAACACCACCCTGCAGAGAACATGCTGATTCACGCCATGCATCCAGCTCTGCTGGGGCTTCTGTTTTCCAGGACAGTACTGGTACCAGTGGTCAAAAACTCTGGGCCATTAAATGTGGTGCATTTAATGTGATATGTGCACTCACAACTATTCTCACGTGGAAGTCCTTTGCTGGACTGGAGTTTGGAGGACAGTTTAAAGTATTTTTAATACATTAATTAGTTGTGTTTTGCAGACTTCAAGGTCTGTACTGTGAGGCAATGGTGGTAGCTTAATAGGCACAATGAAAATACAAAAAGCAACAGAGATGAAAGAAATTAATGGAGATAAGGATTTTAGTCATTGACTGGGGGGGGGGGGGGGATTAAAAAAAGGGAACAAAAATCTGGTATTTAGCAGTAAGCTAAGTCAAATAGGACCTTTAAGATAGGACAACTTTTTCTGAAAGAGTTTAATACTCGGAGCATCAGAGAGTATATTCTGGGTTTTACAAGACAGAAGCCATAGTATTATTAAGAAAGGTGATTTCAGCTATACCATATCACCCAGACCTGGGTTGGAAATCCATGTTAAAAACTGAAAGACTATTGTAGCAGACAGAGCAAAGGCCATGAGAGTGCAGATACAGAAGGAAGAACAGATGCACTGGAGAGGCTTTATGAGTGCTTTAGTATAGTATGGAAAAAAAAAAAAGGGTATATAAAAAGTAATAAAAAAAGACAACCTCGGAGCCACCACATCCAAGAGAAGCTCAAGGCAGCTCACAAACAGCAACCAAGGGAAAACTCAGCTTTGACTGCAGGTGACACCCCCACAAACCTTTATCTTGCAATGGCTGTTTAATCGAAGTGCACACTGCATTCCTGGGCAGAGTTTTCAAAGGGCTTTATCATGCCCACAAGAGAATGGGCAACAACTAATTCTCCCATTTGTTTTGGTGATTTAGTATGCTGCTTCCAGCTGCCCATGAAGTTTCATTGTCGTGCCATATTTCCATGCACTACCTCCCCTGATGACTCCACAGCAGATATGTAACTAAACCAGCTGGAAGTGCCTGTTTGCTCCTAGCTTAGCAAAAGTGCCCCAGATGACTCCCTGGACAGGAAGTCAAAGCAAGAAGCTTAGAGATTTGACCCACTGCCTGTTGAAGTCTGCCTCTTTGCTAAGAGCATCTTCCATCTTCATGTGAAAGCTTTGACAGAGAGTGCAGAATTTATGTGTCTTTCTAAAAATACCTTGTCATGTAGCACCTTTCTATCACATGCAATGGGAAATAGAAATCCCCTAAATTCACGTGAACCTCTCTTTCTGACTCACATTTACCCACTCACAAGCTTTTGCATGCTGTTGCAAATCTTGACAAGTTATTTTCACATCAGATCCATGGTTTGTCTCAAGACTAAGAGAAGAAAAGGTCACAGAAACATGGCCTGGCTACTTAACCTTTTTAAAGGAGATTTCTCATTAAATTTTAGGGTGAAAATATGATAGGGTCAGACATTGGCCATTAAAAAAAGTAATAATCCTCCAAACAATAGGTAGCTGTCATTGACCAGTTACAAAAGAAGCAATGTAAGAAGAATCAGATTACTTTGATTTCAACCTAATTTAGCACCTTTTAAATAAAGATCTACCATACGAGGGAGAACTTTTCACTGCAAAATGCAATGAGAATTTTATCATTCAACAATATTACATGTGGGTTTTTCCCTTTATTATCAAGGAAAAAAGACAAGTTTGTGAAAAATATATTTTGAAGAGGTTCTACCTACCTACCTACCAGAACTAGCATGGTAAGAACAGGATTCAAGACCTAGCCGTATATATACAGCAACTAGGAACACGAGGCAACTTCATGAACTTAAAGATCCCACTTCAATGAGACTGCAAGACTGCCTAAAGTATTTGAAGGACCTAAGGATAAATCAGGTGGCCCCTAGAAAACCTAGACTCTTTAAACACAAAGCCTCCTGTTGCTATTTTAACATCAATATTTAGAAAGAAAGAAACAAAGACAACTGGCATGTAGATGTCAATTTAGACAAGGAAAGCACGTACTTCAATCCTGCTGCAAGTGTTTCAGGCTGACCAACCTATCAGAAAGTGAAAATGACTTCAGCCTATGAAAGTGCTTTCCTGAATCAGGGCACAGAACATGCAGAGAGAGAGCTACTTTGTGTTTCGATACACAGCTGCTGTGGGAACACCTCTGTCCTTGCATGAGTGCTCCCCATCAACACAGAAAGGTCTTCTACAGTAACAGGACCTTCCCGGGAAAGAAACCAAGTTGGAGTTTGGGGATTTGTTTGTTTGTTTGTTTGTTTTTAAAACAGAAACCTAGTCTAGACTTGTGCACTTGAACCAGAACCCATTTTGTATTAATCCGGTCAGGGATCAAAAAACGTAGCCTGTAACTAATCTGTGTAATTTAACTTGTAGCTTTAGTTTCGAATATTATATTCCTACAACAAATAATTGTTTGTAGAAACTGTTTCGCAAATCATGCTACGTAGCACATAAATCAAACACAAGTGGGAGCAAAACTAATGAAGGACTAATAGCCAGCAAATTAATCACTTAGCTCTATCCAGTACTTTCTGTCCAACACAACAAGATGCTACATCTGAATAACAGTGACACTTTTTTCCCCTTACCCTGGGTTTTTTCCTTAAGGGAAGGGTTTGCTTGACAAATCATGATCTCATTGGTAAAAAAGTTTTTTTCTTGCATTTCATATACACTTATATAAAATATGAGCACATAGAAACATAAAGTCCGGAATTCCATCTCCATTTTGAAGACATCATCTACAGATTCTCATTTTCTGAACACTTTAATTGCTAAATGGTTTCTTTTCCCTTTCTACGACATCTGCCACTCTCTTGCAGGGCTTATGGTCTGTAGAGGGCCAAATCAAGAGCAATAGCTATAGCTTGGAATATTTTGACAGATATGTAACAGTCAAATCACACTGAATCGTATAAAAAAAAATATCACATTGACGACCTTAAGAATTGCTTTTAAAAAATTAGATTCAAATGTGAAAGAGAAGAATAAATTATATTTAAAAGTTCATTTAATACATTAAAAAATCAGCTATCCTTATTGAAAAATTATATTTAACAGCTCATGTAATAGATTAAAAATTCCAAGCATCCTTATTAATGCTTTTATTCTATCTACATAGTTTTTCCTGTTCCTTCCAAATTTCTTCCACTTTCTTTACCTATTGTGTCTCTGCTTCTTTTCCCCCTTGCTGACCTACCCTACATACCTCTGTATATTAAATGTTTCCCTTCTTAAAAGTTTTCTCTTCTTTCTTCTCTCTTTCTTTCTTTTGAACTATTTTCAGCTCATTTACCTAGACCCCATCTTCTCTTGTCTCTCTCTGGTTAGGGACTACACTGCATGCGGTGGTTTTCAGGCTCCTACTCCTCTCCTGGCCATGCGGTACCACAGGGCAGGTAGCCTATATAGGGTGCCCTCCCTGGTCATGCTGCTGTTGGCACACCAGGCTGGCTTTTGGGTCAGGAGCATCACCTGTACACACCAGTTTTCTTTGTCAGAGAGGCAGGGAAGGAGCCCTTTTACTTGACTCAAACAAGCTGAGGAGCACCATGAGGGATGATGTTGTCAGGCACCCTCGCTCTGCAGACACAAGAGCTGAGTCTCAGGGTCCAGTTGCATGGTTTACTCTTCAAGTCCTAGCCCTGTCCTAGCTCTGGTTCAATTTTGTTTTCACAGACTTGTTCTGCACCCATGGATTGTCTCACAAAAAGGCATAGCCCCTAGCAGCAGCTTTAGGCTGCAAGCCATCTGTTATTATGTGACCCTGAAGGGACACAGAGCATCCTTCCTTGGCCAGGGACTTGTGCCTCCTGTAGACTAGCATGTATCTCCTACATGGGGACTTCAGTATCTTGTTAATGGGGCATGTTCAGAAAAGGGGGGCTGGGTGGTCATGCCTGCATCGGAGCTTCGGGCCCACAACCACCACCAGCATTAAGGCACCGTCTCTGCTTCGCAAGGATACAGAGACATCAAAGCAGGCACTTGCCTACAGAGCTGAATCCTTGTGGAACCTTCCTAGTTTGCAAAAAGGTTGCCTGGAGCAGGGCAGAAGAGGTAAACCCCTCAGCTTCAGGTTAACCAAAATTAAGTATCTTGTTTCTTATAGCCAGCCCTCCCAGTAAAAGCTCTGGTGCACTTGTGAAAGCAAGCACAAATGCTATTCGCCCCCCTGGCTTTGTAGGCAAGAGCCTCAAGTGGCAGTTTTCCCAAACAGAGGCATAAACTGGTGTGCACCAAGCCAGAGGACTGTCCTCACGATGAGGCTCAGTGAAAGCCTTGCTAGTTTGTCTGTTTGTGGCATGACCAAGCAACCCATCACCCATCAGCTAAGCAGAGAGGAGAAAACGCTGCAGATCAGAGTAGACCAGACAGCAGCGCTTGGAAGACATAACCACAGGCCTGAACGTCACATACTCCCCTGGCTGCTGCCATGACCCATTTATGATTTCCGCCTGAAAGCTTGTACAGTATGAAAAAGTTTTATTAACATACCCAAGCTGCACTCTTCAAAGATCTTACACACGCAATAAGAGGAAATAAGAACATAAAAGCAGGCCAGGAAATGGCCAAAAAACCCGAAATATTTAAAGTCATTGAAATTAACATTGTAAAATACACGGCAGTGAGCCAGTCTAAGAGGAATGCACTCAGCTCACGGAGCGCCTTAAGCGACTTCAAAGGGGAAAAAATAATACATTTAAAGTACATAGAGAAGCATCTCAAGGTTTGTCATCAGCCCAGAACACTGAAGAGTGGGAAGCCACAGGACGGGTGACAGCAGAGGTCAGTCTGTCCTGGGCAGGTGTAGGTGACTACTGAGTTTTGCGACCTGGGGGCTGTGTCTTCCTTCCCTCCTGTGTCTTACTAGGCCTCGGAAATCCACCCCAACTCCCCGCAGCAAGAGTGCTTCCCTCACCTGCCGGCGGCAAGCACTGGCTTTTAAAAATGGGCAGCCCCGCAAGCCTGAGGTGGCTTTTTGGGAGGGTCATGGCGTGGCTGCCCCAGGCAGGGCGCATCAGCTGTAGTCTTTTAATTCAGGTTAACAAATCTCTCAGCTGCTCACACTTAGTGCTCATCTGGGGTAGTCTCAGATTAAGAGAACAGTTTAAGAGGAGAATGCATGGCAGAGGCTCACTAGGTGTGTTCCAGCAGGAGTTCAGGCTGATAGAGGGAGTCCAAAGGAAGAGCCCTCACAGCACACACAGTAGGACCGCTGGCTCTTCGGCACCACTTGCTTTCTACAGGCCCACTCGCTCCTGTTGCACTGCACTGCTTGCCCGACTCCCAAGCGTGAGGTCCTCAGCACATGTATCTTCCACAAAATAATGTCATAAACCTCACTTGTGCTTTGTCCCCGGGGCCATTAGAGGAGAACCCACTCTCCTCTCACATACAACAGTGCCACTGCTATGAGACTTTGGTCCAAAATCAAAACCAGAGGTCAGAAGGCAGGTGCATCTCCAGAGGGAGAGAAATACCCTGAGAGCTTTCAGGCTCTCACAGCTTATTGACTTGAAGTTGCACTTCCTCCTTTTATATGCATCGACAGTCCCATCAACAGAATATTAAACATGTAACTATTACTTAATATTTTCTTTGGCCATTTCCCACAGGGAACATGTGATTTGACACTCAAATGCTTGGGTAAAATACAAAACTGTAATGACCCGTATCCATAAGAGTCAGCGCCAGTGACCAAAGAGGTCAGTGCTAGCATTTGTGAACAAACAAGTCCAAAAATGCTCTGATTTGCCTTCTTGGAGATCTGGAAACAACCAAAGTTTAAAATTATAATAAGATGGGTTTTTTTTTTCTGCAGGACTGACTTTTTCCCATGCAGCAACTAAAGAGAGTGATCTCTGTTGATCACACATTCATATAAAATTTGAGATGGACACGGCACACAGAGCCTGAGGAACCAAAAGTCCTGGGCAGTTCCTACAGCCTGTGGTACTCCAGTTTCCTAAGCAGATCTGTCAGACTGGCCCTCTCTGCCCCATATAGCTACGGGCCTTTGGACACGGAGAGGAGATATCCTAACCCCGATCAACCCCTGGTTCTGCCTCTCTTGCTAGGAAAAGGGATTAACTAGTGGGATAATCAGGCATTGTTTACTCTTCTGTAGCCCATGCAGAAAAAGATTAAGGCCAAGATTTCAGTAAGTGGGAACCTAAAGTTAGTAAGCCTATACTGAAGCACTTAAATAAATGTCCTTCTTTTTTCTTTTTTTAAATCTCTGACCTCCCTGTTGCTCCCAGAGGCTTGACTGCTGCTCTGTAAATCCATACCCTCTGATAATCTGACCTTTCGTCTTGAGCCAAGATTAAAAGTGTTATTGGAGTAAGAAAATTATCCTAAGGAAGAATTAAAACTTTGGAAAGAGTTAAGAATAGACAAAAGCACTTCTAAAATACCAAATGAGTCAAAACTCTAAGCAAAGCAAAAGAGCAAGGAGAAGGAACAGTGAAATATTAAACACAGATGCTTCTTCTATTTGCAGTTTAATAATTCAAGACCTATATTTATTTATTCATACTAATTGACCGACAAAGTTATGCTGTGGAATAGCTGAAGAGAAACTAATTGCTGTCTCATTTTATTTTAATAGTATATTAAAACGCAGGCTAGACTGGAGACCTCTTCTCGACTTGTGCTGATGTTATCTGCCCTGAGACTCTGGCAACTGTCCAGGGACTTGCCTACACTGATATTTAGGACTAACCTTAGAAGTCAGATTAGGTGATTGTGCCTCTGGCTATAATGGACCACAAAAGTGAAGCTCGTTTCTTTTTGAGATCAATCTTTCCTCCTTTCCATTTATTTCTTCCACTTAGGTTCTGTTATCATTTGCTCAGCTTGTGCAAAGGGGCCTTAAAGTGGATGTAAATGAATTTTGCAAAACCCACACAGGACCCCTTAATACCATTGGAGTAATTGGGGCTTAACTGCAGTGAATCCTGAAGCACACCATCTAAATACAGGCATTCCCAAGCACTTCTACCGCCTCATAATTAACACTCCCACAAGCGAAATGAGACAAAAACTGTGCAATACATGTTCTGTAGAGTCCTCCGTCAATTCATGATCCTCCGGTGTTTTCCCTACATGGTTTTCATGCTCTCCCTATAGCTAAATTGATGGCACTCTCCTCAGTGCAAACTACCCTTTTTCCTCTCCTTCAAGGCTCTCAAGCCTGAGACTCCTCAGTGCACCCCACCTGCCTCTCTTTCCCCCCAGCCCAATTCCCAAATGCACCGGGCTGCTTTCATTAGCCAGAAGGCTGCGACTGTGCCTAACGATGGAGACGGGGCAGACAGCAGCTCTTCTGCTCCCACCTGGGCTGGGTGGTGAACTGGCCTCCCCATGGGCATCGTCCCTGCTGCTACAGCACAAGGGGCAGCAGGGTGGCAGGGTAGAGGCATGGGTGCTGCACCACGGACCTTGCAGAGCAGCAAACAAGCCAAACCAAAAATCTGTCAGTGTTCTGGTACCTTGTCTCACGTACATTGGTAGTTGCAGTGTTATGGACAGCATCCAAAGCGCTGGATGAGTCACCCCCCTTACCAGAACAGCACCCACACGGCACCTTCAGCAGCATGTGGCATGGTATGAGAGTCCCCACGTACTTGGAACCCAGCATATAGGCTTGCTTCATCCTATACAGCCAGACAACAACCCACTGAACCGGAGCCCTGGCAATTTACATATCCTTTGCATAGATACAAATAAGCTCAGAAGGTGAAAGGCAACAGAAAAGCAGGTCCTTTGAGTGCAGATCCTTTCATCTTCCACTTTGCTAAGGACAGATGTAAAGGCAGCTCAGATCCAAGTTGTGCACATTCCTCCTTTGAAGCTCTACCTTTCTCCCAGCCCAAACTTTGCCATTTAGCACTCTCATTACCTCGTACGGTCTGCTTCTCCCTTCAGCATTTAGTCCCTCTGTGAAGCGGCAAGCAGCTTCCCTCCCTTCCCAGGAATCTTAATTAACTTTTTTTCTGTGTTTGTTTCCCCCCTCGCCCCTTCAGACATACCAGTATCTTCAGTGAAGTTTATTTCAGTGCTTTCAGAGTTACCTTCAATCGCATTTTTATTTGTATATGGCACCAGCTGACCTTCATGCAAGACGTCAGAAGTTGAGCATCCATACCATGTGTGCAGCATAACATACAGAGCTACACTGGTACTCTGCTATTTTTGACAGAGATGGCGCCTGCTATTTTGAACTACGTCAATTCCATACTTACAAGAAACTAGCAACACCCTTCACTCCTCTATACGTATCTGCATGATGCCAACCTTCCTATCATCTTTCCAGCCCTGGTTCTTCACCAGCTGGGCCAAAAAAACTTCCCTGCTTCTTTATCGCTGTCTGATTTCCAAGGCCAACCGATTCACATCAATTAAAAAGATCGTTTCACTAGGACCATGTCTCATAATTTAAAGATGCAGGGACCTCTTCCTTTTTGAGGTCCAAACAGGTCTTGGGGGAGGATGGATGCACGCGGGCAAAGCATGGAATTTGAGCTTGCTTGCTCAGCAGTGGCTCAGAGAGCAAGCAGAACAAGTGCAGCACACCCTGTACTCCTTCATGTAAACTTGCTTTTACACGTATCTTATCACTCTTTTGGTTTTTATATATGTCTTCTTGCTTTTCTCCTTTGACATCAAGGAACCTTAGCAATCTTCCTGGGGACTTGCTCTCACAGGAGAGGAGAGTTACAGCCTCTGCCTCTGAAGCCCCATAATGACACCCCTCTGATACTAAAGATGTGTTAGAGAGTCTGGAAAATCATCCAGGAGGCAAATAAATAACCTCGAGTCCCTCCTACCTGCACCTTCTGCTAGAAGTCTTAGCAACAGCTTTCCTCCAGGACTCCAAAAGTCTGCTGACCAGCTCTACACCCTCTCCCTGGGTTGTACCCAGAACTCCCAGACTGCATCTGACAAACGAGGCCTTAACTCCCCATAAAAATCAGCCAACAAAAAGAATTAATTAGGGGTATGTTCACTCACAGAAAGAAAATAACAAATAACCCATATTCAGCATTTGGAAACAAGATTATTTCTGACATAACAGATTGCCACCGTTGTAATCTAGAGCCTGTAAACACTTGCTAGTTGTCCACAGGCAAATGCAAATCTGTGCCAGTGTAGTTGTTTTTAGGTAGAGGTGATCACGAATTATCAGATGCTGGTATCTGAACCCTTTTCTGTGCCACTGTTTCCCAAATGCTTTCCCTGCTAACCTTAACCCAAACGTTGCCTACACCTTCAATGGCCCTAGGACTGGATCTTTGGGGTATTCTTTTATAAACCAAAATTAAGCACTATAATATTAAGTGGAATTTCATGGGGAAAAAATAATTCTAAAATTATATTAAGTAGCAGACCTGATTAACCTGCCCTTTTTTCCAAGAACATGTTGGCTATTGTTAAATGTTTAAAAAAATAACAATCCAAGTCAGAAATCAACGTTTTATGACCCGTTGACATCAGCCACCTTCAAAACCTCTGGGAAGTTTCAAGGGCTGACTGATTCCAGGGTGGCATCTCAGGATTGTGACAAATTGCAAAATCACTCATCAAGAGCAAATCTCTGCAGAGCACCTAACTTTCCAAGTCATCACGTAAAGCTGAAACATGAAGCCAGAAATCCCTGCAGGTGAAGTCTGGATGCAGTGAGACTGTGCCACTGGGAAGTAAGCAGCAGTTTCACTCTGGGGGTGTTGGGGCAGCAGCTGTGCAAACATAGGCCTTTCCCCTTAAAGGTGGCCGGGGAGAGCCAATGCAATGATGGATTCTGCAAGGCAATGTGACAAGAACATAAAGGGGATAATCATATTTTTTCATCAAAGTAGACATTACTAGATTATGAAAATGATGTGGTATGAATCAAGAGCTGCTTCGCCAAGGCTTCGGTACTCATTATAAAAACAGCACAGTAACACCACCACTATTTTTTTCTAGCACTCCATGCCCTCACCTGTGCACTGCCCATCTCTCAAAAGCAGAAGATTCCAGCAAGCTGATAAAGGAATAACTGCTTCCTGTTCATTTTACAGAACCACGCTTGGACCTACCACTGTAAGTCTGAGAATGGTAGCACTCATTTATGTTTTCATTATTTAGGCTTTGTGGAAAATTTTCCATGACACCCAGAGGATGTAGGAACATGAGAACTATGCTTTAAGTCATGACTTAATCACAGTGAAACACTCACATGGCATATGCATTTGGAGAAGTAATGGGCCGTGTATAAGTCCTGTAGAAGTCCCTAAAAGGCTGGATAAATTCCTTCAATGTCAGAGGTTCCGACAGAGAGTTATCTTCAAAGATGGTGTGAGCAGAGTGATGGGTGGGAAGGTCATCAACCAGTAACTCCAAAACAGGAGTAAAGATCATGTTCTGCTGTAACAAGCACTAGTTAGCAAGACAATACAATACACTTACCCTCTTAAAAGAAATTTCTCACTTACTTGCTTGATACCAGGTTTAATACGTTTGTAAACCTGAAGAAGCTGAAGTATCCCATTCTAGAGAGCATTCAAATCATTTCAGTGATTGCAAGGCATTTGGATAACGCACGTGTGTATCAGTGGATACTTGGGGTCTCATAACAACATTGGCTCAAGAACAGTTCAAATCTGATAAATGTGTATTTCTTATTTTTCAGGGCATGCAAGCCAACCGATCCCACCTGGAAACATCGCAGCAAGGAAACATTTTCTCGCCACCTGAAGGTTTTCCTAACCCTGAGCTCATTGTTTCTTGGCCACGTCCCTGGTGTAGCAGATGCCAGGACCCTCATGGGGCCGGTGTGGTGTCAGGGGGGTGCCGTGACACGCGACCGCCCCTCTCTGCGGTGGTGGCCGGGTCGATGTGTCTGTGCAGCTGAACCAGGGCAGGACCTTTCTGCTGCTGCCCAAGGATTCCCCTCTGCTGGGAGGTGTCTCCCAGGGCCAGGTTGGCTGGCAGCAGCAGGAAACAGTCCCAACGTGCTGTGAAACTAGGGCCGTAATATGTTAATGTGAAGACTTTTTCCAAGTAATCTTTACCATCTGTTGTCTCACACTGATGTTAGTATTAATAATTTATAGGCCTTCTCTTAAGGCTGAGGAGGAAGCAGAATGCTAAGCTCTAACGCAGAGACAGTATCAAGCCTTTTTTTTTTTTTATTTATTTTAATGAGATTGATGTTGCTCTATATGATGGCCTTGCACAGGGAATATATGGTGCTGCTCAGCTTTCCCTTGCTGTTGCTTTTGTAAGTCTTTTACTGAAAATAGCACTGGTGAGATATTTATTTTAGTCCAGTTCCTCTGTTGCTTCTTTCCTTCTAAAATAAGGCACGCAGCCTATCTGGTACATAAAGAAAAGTGCATGTAAAGGTCAGAGGCAAAGCATAAGGTAACAATATAAGCCATACTATAGGATGCAGTTACTGCCAGGCAGGAACATACAGGGTTCCTTCTTCTGCTATCCTAGGGACTGCTGGGCTGAAGGAGCATAGTTGTGCTACCAGTTTAAGCCAGCAGAATCTCCTTGCTATATTTAACCTTGATTTCCTCAGAGACCAAACATGCAAATCACAAAATGTGATGCACGGCAAACACTGCTTTCATAAGGGAGAGCTAACTTATAGTCCCAAACAATCAAATCAGCCTTTCCTACTCACAGGGCTTCACTTTAATCCCTTATTAACGGGATTAATAGCAGATTTACAGTTCATACCATCTTACTCCCCTTTTACACGAACCAATCTAGCCGCTTTCACAGAGGGACAGGTGGATTAATAGTCTTGGTCAAAAACTATGGTGATAATGCAGAAAATCAGCCGAAGGGAGGGATTCCAGGGTGAAAACGGACAGCTGGAAGATTGCTATCAAAGCCATGCAGTGACTTCACCCGCAGATAGAAACGTGAAATGCGTGGGAGACCCTTCTGCTTCTAAATTGAAAAACAAAACAAAGCCCCCGAAAGATAAACAAGTACAGTAAAGGAATAAGTCTCTCTATTAATAAATGCTTACCAGAGGATAAGCAAGTAAAGGAATAAAGAACCTGTGAAGCTCAGAAATGTGGAGGCATTTGATGAAACATAACTCCACTAAGAAACGCAAAGCTCTGGCAGACTGTTATACAATCTTTGATTTCTTTTAATAACAGTTGAAGGTCAGATGCCACAGCTCTTCCTGGAAATCCTAAAAAGACTGGGTGGCTCCCCAAGTTAGAAAGGAACTGCCACATCGTATATTGTGCAACATATAGCTATTGACGAAGGTATATTATATTACCTCCAGCAGCTGACTCAGACCCAGTTGTTAGAAAAGCCTTTCGCACTCAGGCAAGCAGCACGTAGCCGTCATCCTGCAAACAGGCTTGGGGCCGCCGGACCCCGAGCGGGCAGGGGAAGGTCGGGGGGGTCAAGCTGATTACCTCCGCCTCCCCCACCTCCCCCCCTCCTCATCCTCCCCCTCCGCGCCGGGCTCAGCTGGGTTACCCGAGTTCACACCGCGCTATTGACATTCAGCTGCATTGCTTACTCATTACCGGATCAGCAGGGGACTGTCTGGGTCTAAAAAAAGTTAACCCTTCCCGTGCCCTGATTGATTTTTTACTTTTTTTAAAAAAATTTTTTTTAAGGGGTTCTTTCAAGGACCGCGAGCCTCGGGGTGCCCGGCTTTACCCCTTAGCATCCCAGGGCACCGCCGCCGGCGGAGCAAGGGGCGATGCGCCGCTGCCGGGGCAGCCCTGCTCCCCAGAAAGGGGGTGACAGAGGGAGGAGGAAGGAAAGGAGCTGCCCTCCAGAGGAGAATTTTCTCTAAAAAGGCGGGAGAAATAACACCCGCGGCCAGTTTTCGCCCGGCCGGTTGGTCCCTCGTGTCTTAGCCCGGCGTGAAGGCGAGAGGGGCCACGGCACACCCACCGGACGGTAAAGCAGAGTTGTCACCGTGACCCGACCCAGGTGTCACTCAGTTAGGCCGCCTGTGCCCATGCTGTCTTTTGCTCTCAGTGCAGTTGGTGGGAATAATGGGAATCTTGGAATGACGTCTATTTTCTTCATGATTCAGATCTTGATTCCGTGTAAACCTCAGCAGGTTCCTAGGATAACCTCCAGTTCTTGTGACTTCACCTTATAGGGCCCATAATCCAAATAAAGTATAAAAAGATTCCAAAAGAGGGGGGGTGGGCCACTGTTGGTGCCTTGTGGTCCTGTTAAGGCAGTACTATGATGTCCTGCTAATGGCGTACTAATTTATGCGACTGAAGTTAGACATTCTCTAATATATCATCACAGCCCGCTACAATATAATAAGTTTATTTGTTTTATTTGGTTCTTAAAGATAAAATGAAAATATTTCTGCAGTGTGTAATAAGAAATGCTATTCTCCCTTTTCCATCAAGTCAAAGGCTCCTCTGTAAAGAGAAGCTGTATCATTCTGTCACAGAGAAGAACAGATGGTGAATAGCAGGTATGCGAAATGTTCATACTACTCTTCTTTATTTCACCTTTCACTGTAATTATATTGCATGCCAGGCTCCAAATGAAGCATTGAATTCAGGCACCAGAATTTGGTGGAGATGGATTTTGCAAAGCTTTAAACGTTAGTTCAATTTTATGACACTTTGAGTGTAATTTATACACATCTCAAAACGTTCCAGGTGCTTGGAGATGCGTCAGAAGAGGCAATGGTCTTATCACAGCTTATAATCACAAATGAAATTTTCAAACAAACAATGAAATATAAGTAAGCAAGCGGTGAAGTTTGCTTGCATCTGGCTAATGCCTCCATTAATCTTTATTAGTAATTTCTAATATTGAGAGCAGGGAAGGTACGATTTATAGCTCTTTTCAAAGAAGAGCCAACAAAAAATTAGATGGATTGGGCCAATGGATCCGTTCCAAGAACAGGGAAAGAAAAGACAGGACGGGATCTTTGAAAGTGGCAAAGTGTTTCTGCAGTTGAAGTGTATTAGAAGGAGATAAAGAAAGACACTAAAATGTGCATGTCCATGAAGGCAAGAGGGAAAAAACTTTGTGGGAACGTCAGCAAAAGAACTTGAAGAAGAATGGGATTTGATCCAAATGAAAGGTAAGATAGAAATGGGCCTAGGTAAAATACCAGGAGCCAAAAAAGAACTTAACGCATATCTTTAACTTAAGAAGTGCTGGCACATTTGTTTGTTGGAGATGTAGTGGAGAAAATACTATTGTGTGAATTTTAAGACTGAGTGATGGTAGAAAAAGTTGGATAAGAACAGTAAGTTAAAAATAGAGGATAAATTTGCAAGCTTAGCAAGCATTAAGGAGGAGAAGGAACTTCATGAAAGTGCTTGAGTTTCACAGTTTGTTGGCATGTGGTTTTCTTTGTGCAGAGGGATATTGAGTAAGTTCAGCTGGAGAGGCAGAGACAAGCTGTTAGCAAAGTGGAGTGGAAATGAAGAAGTTAAATTGCTGAGTTTGTAAAGGGTAGTTGAAGATGTGGAAGTGTGTCATGGCATGGGAATGGAGGAAAACAAGAAGCGTATGGCATTTCTGAAAGCTGGAGAACAGGTGGTTTTCAGGAAGGGAGAGTGTGCAGTCACCCTAAAATGGAAGGGAGGAAGAGCTCGCTGGTGACTTTGCTGGGACTGCTGTAAGCCATTTCTATGGATGAGAAGGAGCAGAAACCAGATTTTACAGGGGGAGCAAATGGATGAGTAGAGTAGGGCCAGAAGAAGTGGGATTTTTTTCTTCTTTTTTTTTTGCATTTTTATTTTTTTTGCAGTTTAAGACATATGGAGGCAAAGAAAGGAAGCATATGGAGTGGCACTTGAAAATGGGGCTGGGGTCAAGAGAGATGGTAGGGGAAACAATAACATGTTTCAGAAGCAGAGAAGAGTGGTTGAAGATGTCTCATTGTTTCTTCATGCTCCTCCATCTGTCAATATCCATCTGTTGTTTTTTTGTTGTATGCTCAAATGTCAACTCCAGTAACTGTTTAATGTAAAATGGATAATCATGATTGCCTTTCTCACCCATTTTTGGAAGGATAAAAAAACCCCTTATCTTCCACACAGAACTGAAAGGGTCGGGAGGACCCACTTGTTCTCTGTAGCCTAGAGCTTGGTGATTAAAGGATGCTGTTCTGGGAAGTGGGAAAGGTCAGATGTGAATCCATAAACCTGAGAAGGCCCCTGAACTTGTGAAGGGTAGACCCTGAAGCCCATCAAAGTGCTTAACTACTGCCCTGTTCTATAAAAGGCACTGATATCATCACCAAATCCCAAAGGAAAGGTGTAACAGGAGAATATACACCAGGGAAAAGATTCACAACCTCCCCGCAGCCTGGTGCTTGGTGCCAAGGACACCCAAGAGGTGAGCCTTGAAGATACCTGTTCTTGGTGGCTCTCTGCATCTGGTCTCGCCTTGCTGCCCTGGTTGCTTTGATCCAAACCCCAAGGCATCAAAGCGCTCTGGTAGGTGGAAGCCTATGAACCCAGCATCAACCCTGGCCGTCTCTCTTATGCCTTTGGTGCAGGTCACCTTTTGCATTGCAGAGGTGGCTGATGAAAGTGCGTGCTGGCTTTGCAGTCACCTGCTAGCTGAGGGGAAGGTGCACCTTTTTGTGCTGCCAGAGAGGTAGGGGAGCAGAGCAGGCAGGAGGATGGTGATGTGTAGCATAACCCCAGAACGATCACACTGGAAATGTTTGCCTCTCCCACATGTCGCAGGAGCAAGAAAGGTCTCCTGTTGCCAGTACCTTGGCATTTGCTCTGGGGGGCAGCCGTTTGCCCACCCCCAGGGATCACTCCACCACGGCAAAGTAAAAAATGTGCCCCTGCGTCCCCATCAGCTGCTGGCAAGGACCCACGGGGAAGATGCCCCCCACCAGTCACTTCCCCTCTGGGCAAAGGGCATGAGTCAAGTCCCTCCCAGGTCACCGGGAATCGGGCCGTCCCTGATCCACGGTGGCATATCTGTAATTATGATTTTCACCGTTATGTTTGTGATATTAGAATTTGTCTCACTCTAGCCAAGACTCCTACACTTCGTTCGTGCACGAGCCTGTCATGCTATTCAATTACAGTGGAGTCAGGGCCTGATCTGTACTATAATTATAACTGAGTCAGTTACAACAGACTTGTCTCCTGACCTGGTTCCAAAATAGCACTATATTTTTTAAAGCAAAAGGGATTTTAGGTGTATTCTTCCTACCATGCTAATTCATCGCACTGGTCTCGGATTTAAACCGGGCTCGTTTCTGATAAAGCAACCCTTTTATTAGCATAAGCAGGAAATGGTCCAAACAGGCTGTTCATTAGCATTCACTAGGTCAGCTTCAAGCACCCTCTCTGAATGTCAGATATTTCCCGCTTGCATTCCCTCCCCACTTTGTGTGTTTGCTGCTTCCTGGCATCCTTATCATATAGTAATGAATCACACCGGAGTTACGATGTCGCATTTAGATACAGAGTGGGACTAGTTTGGCCAGTCCTGGGTAATCAGGCCTCTTAACAGGGAAATGCATTTAAATAGGTCAATGAATCTCGCACGTCTGTGCATCAGGAATTATCAGCCCTGCAGAACTTGCAGTCTGGGGAGAAATTCTCTTTCAAGCAAAAGTTCATTCATGCCACTAGAGCAATGAATAGCATTTCATTTACATTTACATTCAAAATGATGTTTTACCTTCGTGGGTTATTTGAGGTCTTTTAAACTGGAATAAAAGATTATGTATTTTTTACTTTTTTCCTCGTATACAAAATAATCTATTTGAAATTAACAGTACAATCCTGTTAGAGCTAAAAAAGTGCTTATCTAATCTGCAGCTGTAATTCTTAGTCCTTATTTTTGCCTCATCCCATTTTTGATGATGGAAATAGTGTTGACACGTTGCATTACAAAGCCAATCAAATTGCGAGTGGCAAGCTTTTTCCTTTGCTCTACCCTTTTAGGTTTCCTGGAGGTTATGTCTCTTAAGGCAATATCTGGAGGCCTCCAAAGAAGCCAGGAACAACAAGCAGGAGAATCTTAGCTCTGGGGGCTAACAGCCTGTATCTATAGATACTGGAGCGAAGGGAAAAGATGGGACAACCTAGGGCGAGAGGGGTAGAGAGGTGCAGTGAGGCGTGAGGACCTGCTCACAGTAGGATGTGTAGCTGCTGTGCTACTGGGATGGACACCTCAGGAGCACCTGTGGGTGGGGGACGCATCCTCTGCAGGTGACAGCACAGCTCCTGGCAGCACAGCCACACCATCTCCCTTGGTGACATTAGCAAAGGGGACCAATGCACCCTTCTGTGGCCATCACTGTGCCCTTGCCATGGTGTTTGTAGGTGTAGCTGGGGCAAATGGTTTCTGATTTCTTGTCGTTCTCAGCTGACAGGGCCACGGCAGAGTTTTGCAGCCAATGCCTGCATTTGCTCTGGAGTTTGGAAATGGACTGGTGGCAGCTATGAGAATATATTTCTGACATCAAGCCTAGCTGTTGGTCCAGGATGCCATTAGATAAGAGTATTTAGAATGCTATGGTCTAGTTTTGATTTCTAGGCACTCGAGTATAATCATAAATGCACAAGTGTGGTCCACTTCCATCAGTTAAACTTTTTGTCAACTCCAGTTCTTCCTGTATCTTACTTGTTTTTTTAAATTACTAACATTTGAAGGATAAAGTCAGGCTTTTTGTTGACATTCCTTATTTGCATACAGTTGAATATGAGTCTTGCAGAAGAGATTCAGGATAAGCCTTCAGGATAAGCCTACCTAAAGGCCAGTTCTGTATTCAAGTTTTAATGGTACAGTTTGCTGTAGAGCTTGTGCTGGTTAACATAGCTCTCTGACATTACTTAAATGTATGTTTCTTGGGTAACATCTGTTTGAGGCTGTGTATAACTAAAGAAAATGTGTTTTCCTGGTAAGAGTGTTTAAAAAATGGACAAAGATGAGACTATTTTTATGAGTTCATTGGCATATGCCAAAGGGTTGTAATTTGCCCATGAAGCTAGGTATGCATATGTTCAGATGTATACAATGTACAGCTTATCAGAATTTAGATTATTTTCCGTAGCGCTATGTTCCATTCTTTAACATGCATGATTGTATAAAACAGTAGTTTTTAACTTGTGCTCCATTAACTGCTCTTAAATGGTGTGTGAAAATGAACTCAAAAAGCAGGGCTATTGTTATTAGGCTCAAACCTGTTAAACGTTGTTTGCACCTCTCTCAGGACATGTTTAAAGGCTCTGAAAACCCGAAAGGGCTGAAAATATTCCATGTGGAAAGGTACTTCTGTGGAAACCAAAACCAAGTGACAGGCTTGGAATGACTATTGCTGTCTGCTTGCCCAGTCCTACCGTCCTTCATTTACAGGATGCTCAACTTCCAAATAAGCGTGGTGAAGCTTTGCACCTCGGGGCCCCTCATACCTGATACACCAGCGTGCAGCAGTCCTCTCCCCAAAAACCTCTTTAATAGCTCCAGGGAGAACTGGCTGCGGGCACAAGGGAGTGCCTGCTCATCCTCTTCATCTGTGCTGTTGTTCCCTTGTAGTCCCTGGATACAACATTTGGCATAATGGGATCCTCATCCATAAAAGGGACTGCAGTAAAGCAAATTAACAACCACCCCCCCCCAAAAAAATGTCTTTAATGGTTAATAGGCTCGTTGAAGTTAATATATAGGAGGAACACACGTGTTACTGTCTGCCTAGCGCCTTGGCGTAGTGTGGAGCTGTATGATGCTGTGGGCTAACACCAGAAGCCTGTCATCTCCATAAAGGTGATTTCTTCCCCCCTTACCTTTGATCTGGTGTATTTCAAAACAATGCAGCCCCAAATCAAAGCTGGACAAAAACTGCCTCCCCCCTCCCTGAGGTGCTGTGGTTCACGCAAGGATCTCCCTGTGGCACCCCTTTGGAAACCCAGTCATCGCTGCCGACGTGGTTCCTCCCCCCCAGCCAGTCGTGTCAGGACCACAGTCATGTTTCTTAGGCTTGCCCAAGGTACCTATTTAAATTATAGATCTGGAATACTGCTGGCTCCCCTCCAAATCTCTGATCTAGTAGCTGTTTTTAATGATAAATTACATATGTTTAATAGCTCAGCTATTTTGTTTGGTTCCTTCAGAACTTTGAGATGAATAGGCTCCAGTCTCAGTGATTTATTGCAATTTAATTTGTCAAGTTGTTTCAGCACTTTTTCTTACACTCCTCTGACAGCAGTTCACCTTCACAAACCAAAGATAGGTATTTCCCCGTTCTCCTCAGAGTGAAGACCCATACAAAAACTACTTGGCAACCTCTGTGAGTTCTTTCTCCTCTTTCACCTTTTTTTCTCCTGCTCAGCTGGTTAAGTTTAGGGATTTTTCTGTGAGCATCCTGTTCTCAAATACTTTATCACCACAATTATATCATATAACCCTTTTCATATGCAGATTGATCACTAGTTTAATAGCAGATACAATTTTTGTCTGTATTTTTCTACTCTCTCTCTGCTCTATATTTAATTTATAGATTTTTTTTAATTTCCAGTCTACTTGTGAGTGTTCTTTTTTCTCAATAATTACCCACATCTGATTCACCTGAAATGATATTTCCTGAACATGGATGATCAGATGCCCAGAATTCCAAGTGAAGTTTTATATTCCTTTCTTTCTGGCTGCCCAGTCCAGTCTAGCATTGTGTTTCTATCTTTTGTGATTGTGTTATATGACAGCTTTGTATTTATGCAGAAATAATAACTATATCAAATCTGTAGGGTACTCAACTGATTTACGCTTGAAAATTCTCAATTTATGAGAGATTTCTGCTACTTTTTGCTACTTTCACTACATGTGACCTTGCAGTTGGTGTAATTGAATTTAATCCAATTCCTATTACTCTATTAGTCATTTTTTTCTTTCCATGCGATATTCTGATAGTCACCTGTATTAACAGTTCTTCAACGTTAACGCTGTGATCAGCAAATTTCATTTGTGCATTCCTACCTGTGCGCCAAGATCCTTAAAGAAAGATTGGTAGGTTTGAAGACCTTTCCTTGCACCATTCTCCTGCATCCTCATGCTTCCTGTTTTGACATTCTTTAGAAAGGTTTTTAACTATATCTACAATATAGCTATTAACATGGGGTTTATTTAGATTAACTTCTCATATGGCAACATATGAAAGTCATTGTTAAAATCTAGATACTTGTGTTTCTACTGTATTTTCCCTGTCTAAAATATATACTTATTTTATCAGAGATAGCAGAATTGCTTCTTGTGGTATCCATTTGGGACATCAGCTTTCCTCCTCTATTTGTAATTACTCTTATGTTCCTCTACTACACAGCAAAAGCTCCTTACAAATTATTGAAGTAATAGTAATGCGTTTAATTCTACAGTAACATCAGCAACACATAGACTTCTTTTTAAGAAGTCTTAGACTGGATGAGTTGCTTCATGTGCTTGATTTTTCTTCAGCTTGTAGGATTTTCAGAATTACATGTTTTTTTAAGGTAGCTTCTTGGTCTCTGCAGAGCTGTCCTGGCCAAGGAAATAATGTGAGATCTTTGTATCACTTTGCAAAGAGCAAATGTGTACCCTGCTCTTTTAGGCTGTAGCTGTTTTCCCCTCTGTTTCTGAATTCTTCTGTTTTATTGGTCTGGGACATGCTGGCCTTGGTATGACTGTAATTAAGTTTTTCTTAAGCTTACTCCAGGGTTAATTCCCCTACATGTTGATTCCTAAATTTCCGTGAATAAAAAATTACTACTTTAAAAACCTCCAAGCGTATCGTCATTTTGGGGAACATTTTCCTCAGAAAGGACATTAGGCTTGCAGACCACTGTCACTGGAAAGTCTCTGAGGGCTCTGCAAGAGAAATTACACCTAGATCCTAAACAAAAAGACACTCCCAACCCCCCGCAATGTTGGCAGACTTTTAATTACAGCATTGGAGATATGAATCAGTTGGGTGTCACTCGACTGGGGAACCTTCTGGGTGACTAAATCTATGTCAGATGAGGTGACAACAGGTAATAGGTGTGAAATGCCCTGGCAGCTGGGAAACATTTCCTAAAGGAGCAGATTAGCAACTGAACAGCTAAAATGGGTCACTGAGTGAAGGGTGATGAACTGAAGGGGAAACAGAGGGCAAGGGATGGTCTGCAGATCTTTTCCTGAGAATGAGAGATGAGCCATGACAACTGCATCACTGGTGCCTTGGAGTGTGATGCTGGCTTCCTGAATGAGCTTCCTGTATAACTTTTTTTGCTTTCAACTGGAGATTGTAGAGGCTTTTTGTCAAATGGCCTTCAAAATCTTTTTTTGTAGGAAGCCACACTCATCGCTTTCATATTAAAGATTCTACTTTGTAAACCTTTTTGGAAATCTTATTGTATATTTAAAGATTGTGGAGTGTTATTTGTTTTGGTTTTGTTTGGGGTTTTTTGTGTTGTTTTGTTTTTATTTACTAGAATCACAAGTTAGGTAATAGGAAGTGGGAAACTTGAGGAAAAATGAAAAAAAGCTGATCTTTCGGTTAAAAAGCATTTATTAAAATGGTGTAGAAAACTGCCACTTGGGTCAACTTTGAACACTATGTTGTGCAAATAACTCTTTGAGGTCAAAGTATTTTGCAAAATCATTCCTCTCCTTTCATGTAATGATTATGGTCACAGTGCAAATGCCTGTCTTAAGTCCAGAAAACCATCATTCTTTCAGACAAGCATCACTGCATGTCCTGTCTGTGGGATGTGGGACTGGAAGTATGTTCTAATTTTCACACATCTGAAGCCTTCAAGGGAAACTTCAGAAGGCACAAGGTACCTTCAGAGGAGAGGAGGTGCACACTGTATTTTCCCCATCTGTCAGTAAACAGGGGCATTGCAGATGATCAAGCCCGAGATCTGCTGCATGCCAGGAGGTCCTTGTCCTTTCTTTTCCAGTACTCTCCTACTTGTGATGCCTCAGAGCAGCCTGTCACTGTCCAGACTTTTTTATTCCTTTCCCATGCTATAGCCCTTACGGACACATATTTCCTACCCTGGCCTGAGATGGGGAATTTTTCCTATTGTTATGCTGGATTCTGAACTGAAACAGCAATGAATGAGAAACAGATGAGAAAACATTGTTTTCATCTACCCATAATGTGTAGGTATGTCACAAAACACCACATTCCTGGTCACTCCACTGTGCCATAATCTCTGCCCACTTCCTGAGTGTCATGTACTTGAATAGATCTGGCCAGAAACTCCAGATATCTGGAGAACAGCCTCTAGCTTGGGAGGACCCAAAGCATGTGCCACGGTGCTGTGCCATGGGAACACACCAAATATCCACAGCTCACAGAAGGCTGGAGCCAGTAGTATGAGTCCTGTTTAAAGCCTAGGATGGGGCAGAATATCATCTGCTCCAGGGGTTGGTGTGCTGAGAGTTTGGGGTGGCTGCAGTGGCTGCTTTGGGATAGACAAGAGAGATCACTTGGGATGCTGTCCCTTGTTTGTCTCCTCAGGGCACTGAGCCAGTCAGGAAAGGAAGAGGCAGAGTGTGATGTGTGCTTCGCAACGGGGGAGCCGCTTCCCTGATTCCTACTGGGGCATGTGTCTTTATTTCGGGAAGGGAAAATCTCCACGTTGCTTAAGTTGTTATCCGAACACCACAGGGGAGTTTTTTTTTAACTGGGAAAAAAAGACAGAAGAAATGAGCCACCACCAACACCATAATATAGACACCCAAGGCTGTCTCTTACATAAACTTCTCCATGACAAACCCTTTCTTACAACATTGCTGGGTGGTGTTTATGTTCCAGCCTTGGAAAATAAATCTTGTGCCACGAAATAGGAAATAGTTTAACGCTTTACCAGTGCTACCATAATGAATTAATTTGATATTCATGGGAATACCACATGTGCTTTCTAGGTGTTCTACTACCATTTCACTTTCACTAATGGGCACTTAAGTCGTACTGATTTTTCCCCAAAGCCACATAATGATCTATAATATTCCTGAATAATTGCACTTTAAGTGGAAGCTAACAGGGTTGACTACTCCCAGAAATATGTCAAAATATTTTTACTATTTTAAGTAGGAATTTGAATATTAACAGGACCTGCCCATATATTTAAATATGCAGAAAAGTTTTACAAAAGAAAGTTCTGGAATATTTTTTGAAGGTTAAAAAGTCCTCAAATGTTTCTTCCTGAATAATTTTTATAGCCATCTGCAGAGTAGCAGAATTGCTAAATTGTGTTAAAAGAGAAAACCAAGGTCATGTGGTAGAAAAAAATGTAACAATTTAATAGTAGCCAAAATAACTTCACAGTCTCATTTATGCCATTGCTTGAAAATAAATCTCAGTTGCAGGTATTCTAAAAACAAGATGGTTGTGGGGAACTTAAAAATCAGTCTCCTTTCTGAATGGATAAATTTTTACTGCTTTTCTCATTTGTAGGTATGCTACATAGCTTTGGATCTACAGCTTAGTCCTATTTCAAGGCTTGAATGAGTGCCTCTTGCAAGGAGGTCTTATTGCCCGGAATGACTCGAAGTTGCTCTGCAAAGCCTCTGGGGAGGGAGCCTGGTAATGCCATATAGTGTTTGGGGCTACCTGGGAGGCCGGGGGTGGACCTCAGCATGGTGTGTGGCAGGCCACAACAGCCAGCAAGGGCTTGAGCCTCATCTCAGGACCACATATGAAGCACCAGCTTTGCAAACATCTACTGCATTAACTCTGCCCAGGGTCTCGTTGAAATCCCTGATTGTTTGCACCTTCAGCCTTGCCCATACGTGACAGCAGACATACCTGAAGTGCACAAGATGGGCTTCATGGGTGTGATACACCTGTTTTGGGGAGCAGTAAAAGCAGGGAGCAGGGGCAAGAGGTGGATGGAAATGACCTGCTGTGAGTCAAATCTGAGCAGGCATAATGAACCCTCCAGGGGAAGAGCTCTGCTTCATCTACCCAGCTTTTGCATATTGGGCACCATGGTGTCACTAGGGAGAGAGCAGAGAAGTTGCTGCAGCTGTGTCCTTGAATGACCCCCAATTGTCAGGTCAGACCCTGAATGAGAATGAGCCAAGAGCGACCCTGTCATGCTCATGTTAATGAAAAGGGGGAGGGCCAGGAACAGGACTAGGTAGAAGAAGTGGAGCAGGACATCTGTGTCCTCAGGAGGATCCTGTGCTTCCAGAAGAAACCACTGAAGTACGTAAAACTCCTTTAATTAAAGGGTTTACCCGCAGTCTCAGAATGGAAATTACATGTTTTGTTGTGCCTAATTTGGTGGCTGCTCTCCAGAGTCACAGCACCTACTCCTGAATATACATGCATGTGAATGTGAAATTTCCACATGCAAAACTCAGCACAAACCAAACTCTTGTAGCAGTCCCATCGCCGAGCACACAGCTGCACCTGGGAAACATCTCATTTTTATCTGATTAAGCACTGCAAAAAAAAATGAGGGCATAAACCTCTCTCATGCACTATTGAAAGGGACGGCAGTGATGCTGAGGGGGTGGCAGGGTGTGCCTGGCAGTGCCAGAAGAAGGGAGGCTCATCCCAAAATGCACCGCATCCCACCAGGGCTCAGCCTGATCAAAGGGAAGCACTGCAGGAGGCTGATGGATATTCTTCTGCTTCCCTCTGCTCTGGGTTAATGTTGAATTTGGGTGAGCAGCAGCTCTCCTCTCCTACAGCATCCTTCACGATATAAAATGTTGCCTCCCTTCTGAATCATAGCAATTAATAATGTATGTGTCCAATCCACCCCATTTGACAAATTCGTATCTCTTTGCTCTCCTTCAACCCTCTCTACCTCAAAACACATTTACTCTTTGGAAGGCTAATTAACACTTTGCTGTTTATAGGTCTGTTTTGGAGGAATCTCCCAATTTGAGGCATCTGTAGTTGTCAGTGAAAGATATTTTCAGTTAGAAGTTCCCCTCCAGCTCTCATTAAAAAACAATGCTGGTAACAAACCTTTGCAGAGGACCATAAATAACTGGTGTAATGGTACAGTATAACAAACACGTCCCTGAAAAATCAGAGAGTTAAGTCTTTGAGTCGGGATCCATGTTGGATTTTGCCAGAGTCTCAGCCGGGTGTCCCCCTCTCCCAGTAGAGGCCATGGCAGGGGCTGGACGCACCGTGGTTCCTGCTGTGCAAATTAAAGTCTGGCAAATTAAAGTGACATAAGTGGCAATTTCAGTTAATGTGCTGGGTTATGAACTCTGGTGGCAGAGGTGCAGACGTGATGCCTGCTCTGTGCTAACTAGCAGCAGTGGCAGTAGCCTCTGGGACAGGGATAGGGCAGGCAGCTGGCAGGGATAACCTCTTCAGCCCTCCCTGTTACGTCTGATGGGGACTGAGAGTCCCGATCTTTTTTGCATCACTCAATGAAATTAAACAAAATTGTTAACAAAGCAACTGCCCTTTTGCAGCATCTCTACAAAATATCCTTGAGTGGCTGTCCTCCTTGAAGGCAAGTTCTGTCAAACCAGAACCAGTGAAATTCAACTCGTGGCAATTAAGGAATCTGTTCGTGCACCTATAAGGTTTCAGGGATTTTGTTAATGTTTAAGCTACCTTGGTAAATTCTGTTCTTCGGCATACTGATTGCACCTCGGAAGCAAAATGTCTGGATCTGGATCTGAAATATAAATGCAAGATAAATTCTGTCTTTACTGGCTCACTATACAAAGTACTGCTATATTTAAGCAGCTTTTAAAATCCCTGTTTCTCTCTTCGTTTATGTTTGACACTACAGGACTGCAGTTCTATGACTGGGCTAACTAGTGTTTAACTGTAAGCTTGAAGCTTATTATTCTTTGATGTAACATTCAGTCCTTGGTGAAGCTATTTTGGTGAGGAGCTACTCTTTTTTTTCCTATCCTGTGTTTTGCTGTTGTAACATAGTCGTAGTGATTGGGAGTAGACTACTGATCTGTACTGTTAACAGCTGAATTGTAGAGCCTGGCAGCAATTCCCAGTGTATCTGGTTGCATGTTCAGATTAGGTCTGGGAACCTGCTCCCTGGTTTTCCACGAGAAGGAAAATCCAGTTTTATGGGCTGCATGGGAGCTGCTGAGCAGCCAGGAGCTCTGTGTGGGAATCAGAGTGTACCGATGTCCTGGTGCCTTCCATCCCAGACCTATTTTTTACTGTTAACCCTCCCAAAATGGCCCTAACTCAGTAAGTCCAAGCAATGCACTGCAGATCTTTATTCCCCTCCTCCTGTATACATCAATTTAAATACTGAGTTTCAGCTGGAGGCATTAGCGCTGTATAATCAGGGTTCTTAAAACCAAAAGAGCTCAAGACATATTGCAAATTTCAATTTTCCACCTAATCAGTGCATTTCTTTCAATTTTACAAACAAGTATATTTCTCTACTACTGCTTTAAATGACCTCTGATTATTATTCTTTTATCAGTCAACTCTAAACAGAGGACAAGATACATTAAATTATATAGAGAGAATATTAAGCAAATTTAAATGTAAGTCCAAGTAGAACACACGTAATTTCTAGTTTAAATTAATAATAATGTTATACATTTTCCTATTAAGCTACGTTTGCAAAGTTAGCCTGAAGAAATAGCAATAAGTATCTCACTAGAGCAATCCAGTGCTCAGCTGACAAAACAAACAAATGTAGTACTTGCCACTTAACAGCATCTGTAAAAGAAATTACTAAACTGTTTGCCACCGTGAATCAACAGTTTTATTTAATGGAAATGTTCCAGTTTACCCCAGCACCTTGAAAATAAAAGTTAAGGTAAAGAGTATGTTGACAATCAGAATTAAACAGTTGGGGTGGAAATGCATGGTTGTATTTGCTTGTGTTTCTTGAAGTCAGTAACTGAGAAATACTCAATGTGAGTTTTGAAAGAGGCGCAGATACCAGCATGAGCTCTGAAGCCTGGGTTTTCTGGTCTCTGATTGCAGTCCCTGGCACTTGTCAAGTAACCCAAAGGGTTGCTTTACATTATGTTCTCTTTAAATCAAGGAAACACACCTCAGTCACAACCCCTTTTTTCTGAATCATTCTCCGCTTATGGCCTGCAGACGTCTGAGCAGCAGCTGGGAATCCCCAAAGACAGGAGCATTCATGGGAGTCTGCTTCTTTGACATTTAGGGTAGACAAACAACTCCAAGGACCTGGGACAAATAGATCCATAAGGTGGACCTGGGCATAATCCTAAAAAATTGCTTCACTTTGGGCTATTCTGCCCATTTTACAGGGGAGTGAGAACTAGATTAGGAGCCCTGAGGGGCTGAATGGATTACAAACAAAAAGCATTAAGCTAATCATAGGAGTGATGTTCCTTAAGGGCAATGATGAACTAGTGGCTGGATGTTCCTTCATCCTGTATTAGAGCTGTGGGACAGTAAAACAGTCAAAACAGTAGCTAGTTTCAAGCCAGGTTTGCTACATTATTCATTTCTGTAAGTTTTATAAATACAGGAGTTGCTTAACATGGATTGCTTACACAATCTTTAGATATACTCATAGGGAGGGAATTCAAGGTCAGCAGTCCCTGAAGGCTGTCAAACTATTTACAAGTTTGCTATTTATAAGGACTGGTCTGGGAGCCCTAGAAGCAATAAGTTCTTAGGCAGGCGGTTTAATTTCTGCACGACACAGAAGAGGTGCTGTGTCTGTATCAGTGCCTAGATGCCATTGAAGTTCTCTTAAAATATATCTTGTTACCTAGATTCTAGTGGTTTCAGTCTCACTTCTAACCTAAAGAAGGAAAAGAGCAACAAATATGACTACAACGGTTCTGTGCAAGTTCTGTAGTGTTTCCAGGGATCACAGGAGTTAATCAGAAGTTTAATGACTGATACAGAATATTAATCGATTGACCTTGGGGGTATAGCATGCTATAAAACAGCAGGCAGGAGGATTCATTGCATTGCCACAGAACACTCTCCAAAGAAAAAAAAATTCTTTTCTAAGAAAAGTGAAAAGTAGGGCATACTGGTTTCTGCATACCAGAAAAAGCACTCTGCTTGCTCTCGTATTAGGCTTTGGAACACTCAAGTGAGGTGGAAAATGTAGAAAAAAATTTGCGACTAAACTGTAAACATCACAAACTCAAAAGAACTGGTGTACTGAATTCAGATAAGCCTCCCATGAAGAGAGAGACTAGTTGTTCCTTCCTCAGTGATGTTACCTATGAATATGTACATACTGTACCTTTTGTTCTTTTTGGTAAGTGGATGATACATCCTAGAAGGGCATCACTCATTCTAGGAAGCGAATCTTTAAAAGCCATCTCATCTGGCTGTAGTACCCGAATGAAAGCAGTGCTCCATGCTCTTCATCTCAGAGCATCCATTTTCTAAAGCCAGTACGCTCTTCCCATATTTGTCAAACAAAACCCAAAACCATAAGCCCCACCGTTCCCCCACAAAAAATCATCCAAAAATGCTCAAAGAGGCATCGGGGTTTCAGGTGACTTAATCTGTCTGTTAGAAGTTGCGGGAAGGGACGTTTTCCTAAAGCACTCCTGCAACGCCCTGTGTTCCTTTGAAGAGGACAGTTTGCATCGTACTAAGGCAGCGGGGAGACGGCAAAACAGAAAGGGGAGTGTGATACAAATGCTGGCAAAAATCAGGGAAAGCAAGGTGGGAGCCATATCGCTCAAGCTGACAGCTCTGCGAGCAAGCCTCGTGAGCAAGCTGAGTTATGGCAAACCCCTGCTATGAGGGAATTGCAGTAACTGAGCCTTGCACTCAAACATTTATAAGGGTGTCCTGGGATAAATAAAGCCTCTGTAAACTCTGCAGCGAAAACAAACACCTTTGAACCAAACGGGTTACAAGGGTCTATAAAACACGGGCATAGCTGATGTTAATTGTAAGACATGTGCCTTGGGTTTTCTATCTGGAGGGCAACCGTTGGAGTCCGCTTGGCTGGCGAGGAGTTAAATGCAAGGCCCAGGCCCCAGCTACTGCACAAGGCAGGGCTGGCATTACTGCAGTATCCCTGTTGGCATCCAGAGTGCTCTGGGTTCAGGGTCTCCACTGGAATATACAACAAAATAGGAAAACCTCTTTGATTCCTGGGCAAAGTCCTGGTCGCCTGGGGACAGGCCTGCTTAAAACGGAGGTTGTATTTCGTCAGATAAAAGACATTCAGCTTATTTTAAGATCATACCTCATGTGCTCAGACGCAGCTATGTGTCACATTGAGCTTTGTTTAGAAGCCTGGTCTAGATTATAGAGGCATTTCGGAAATCATGTGCTTATCAGAAGTTTGAATCAGCCTTGCTGTCTATAACCAAACTCAATAATCAGGCTCTTGAACCATGTAATGGGTTAGCAAAAGAGCAGGGGACATGCAGGGAGACAATGATTTAGCAGAATTTCATTCGGCATTCAAGCATGCTAGCATGCCTGAAAATAAGGGATACATTATTAATTAGTTAATGTTTGCAAAGTATCCTGACTCTGGAACATGCCAAGTGTTCTTCTTCATTAATTTTCAATAAATATATGACTAAGCAGTATATGTAATAAGGACACAAAATGTGGTAAGTGGACACAAAAGACTTGAAAATACACAAAACGTTTAAAAAAGAGAGATGCTATTTACAGGGAAAAAAAAAAAAAGTGTTCAAACTGGCGGAGTAAACATTGTGATGATGCAGCTAGTTATCTATTAACTCAGCACTAATGTGGGGACATGCCCGATGGCACTGACGACCGGCTGAGACAGCCAGCGTCCTACAAGACCTGTGAAGCTGACCTTTATCACCTCTTCCCTTCCAGCGCTAAATTTGGCACAGCCCGAACTCAGCAGACCTTCTCTTACCTTCTGGGGCTGCTTAGTGCCTGCTTTAAGGGTTACATGTGCTTCTGCAGCTTTAATAATGTCTGGAAAACCACTTCTAGATGGCGGTCACAACCCCTGACGAGCTGCGGGGAGGTACACTGACACCGGGGCCGGCAGCACAAGCTGCTGCATGCTCTTCCCCTCCCTGGTTGTTCTCACATCCCCATCTGTTCCTTTCCAGTCTCTCAAGTGGGAAATAAACTGAGTTGGAGTCAAACTGTCAAACTCATAATATTCGAGTGGGTTGAATGTCACACCAGCAGAATTCATGCAATCCATATTTCATTCAGCGCAATAAATATGCGGTCTCGCGCAGATCTTAGAAATCAATTACGGGTTTTTTTTTTCGGGATGGCCTGGAGAAACAGTGGGGGCACTTCAGCAAAATGATTTCTTGCCTTCTTTTCCAATGAAGTAACTTTTTAGTGCTATGATTGCAAGGTCTCGCTTCCTGAAAACAAGATCATAAGTGCCCAAGCCATCTGCTCCTGCCCTTAAGTCAAAGTCATGGTCCTCAGTTTACAACATCATACTTGGAAGTTTATGACGTTACAAATACAGGGTTGTCACTTTTGTTGACAGCTAGCCAATAGGATCAAATGAATTAAGCAACAAGCCATGTCCTTGAAATCTTTGGCTGTAAAGACAAAGACCAAGTGGAAGCTTTCTCGCTGAAAGGAGTTAGCATGGCCTTTGCAGGTGGTTAGCGTATCAGAAATTTGCCATAAGCTCTGTAAAAATAACTAGGAACAACCTTGTGGCTTTCAAAACATACTTTTAATGTGTTATTTTTAAAAAAAAACTCTTTATGCATCAACTGCTCTGCGCATGCAATTATGTACATACGTGATAGCTTTTGACTGAGGCTAAGTGACCAAACGATAAATAAACTTCTAGGGCCAGCTGATGCAAATTGACTTTACGTTAATGCAGTCAAGGGAGCTATGCCAAATTTCTACCAGCTAAGGCTATGGCCCAAACAATGTACTTCACGTGCCACAGGATTTTCTGTGGCTGCAAGTTTTATCATACGTGGAGGTGTTGAAATCAGTGGGAAAACACCTATCGATCCCATTGTGCAGGGTGTAGTGTGTCTATCAGTGGAAAATAGCGTCACAGGTATTTAATAAGAGTAGTGGGAGGCCCTTCAAAAATGTACAGAAAGTTCCTCAACTGCAAGTAATAAGCAAGGCCATGTTCATTTTCACTGGTTAAGGTTCCAGGTATGGGTCTGGGTCCCAAAGGTCTTACTCCATCCAAGCAATATCATGTCCCTGAAGCTGTCCCCATTGACATTTAAAAAGTACAGAATTTTTCACTGCATTTTAATGAACTAGCAGGCAATTTGGAAAAACATAGCATGCAGCACCTCGAGGGTGTTATACAGATGCCAGAAATCTCCCTGAACAGCATCACCTACAGAACAGGGGGGCACCATACAGCAGCAAGCGCAAACCCAACAGCAGTTGGAGGCCAGTTGCAGGAACAGACCTTGAAAGGTTACAGGCTGGGAAGTAAAAGGTTTTTTTATGAGGGACTTTAAGCAAGAATGCTGGATCATTCATTGTTCAAAATGGATTTTAAGCCACTGCCAATGTTTTCCCTTAAAGAGCTACATGTGAGTATTAACAGGAAGTATTATCCTAATTTGACCTATAGGTCAAAAGCAAAAAATTGTAAGGAAGAGAGCAATTTTATTTATCTTGCTAGAATTAATGGATCCACTCTGTTATCATTATTTTAAGGGACACAGTTATTAGTTTTATAGATGAGAAAAATCTTTACAGATTTAATTGCCCAAATAACTTCATAGGAAAAGGTAATAACAACCTTTAATTACGATTCCTACTTTAAAAGCTAGAAAGTCTGCTTTGTTTTAGGAAAGAGCTTTAATCAATCTTTTTTGTGGGTAACTTAGAAATAACATTTTATTTTGATCAGAAAAAAATAGTCATTCGAACAAAAATTTAATGAGTCAAATGCCTATAGCTATTTCCAGCACAAACAGGTTTGCTTTTATGGAAAAAATGCAAAAAGATGCTAAATGGGAGGTCACCTGTCCTATGCCATTTTAAAGTTTTATTTGGTGGCTTCAAGGTAAAGTCAAGCTAGGATGATAGAGCAGACCAGAGGAGTACAGGATTCTGGTTTTAAGTTTAACTTTGGCTCCGGTAAAATTTAATTGTGATTCATGTACCAAAAAAGGAAAAAAGTCCTGTTGCAGGAATGTAAAATAGATTTTGCTTCTCTCCAGCCCTGATATAGCTATTGTTAGTGGGCAGGCACTGTACTGGGCTAACCAGAACAGAATTATTGCTGTTCTCTCTCTGTTCTGGAGTGAAAGTAGTGGGTCTGCATGTGGCAGTGTGTTTTTTAAACAGAAGGGATAGTATTTTGAAAAATGAAATGGAAATCTTGTCTTCCTTGCAAACATGTATAAAGTTCTTTGTTCTTGAAATTCAGTTCCAATTCACTTCTGAAATTAAGGCTGTGAGTTCCTAAGTGTCTGGGGGACTTTTAAATATTTGACCTAAGATGTCCTGCTCCACTTGTATGTTCCTCTGTTTCCTTCAAGGCTGAAATCACATAGGTCCCATGTGGCAAACACACCAGCTTTAAGCTTTTTTTTTTTTTTAAAAATGGTTACTCTTGAAAGATGTATTTAGCAACCAATAGGCAATTCTGCAAACCCCCTAATGTCTCAGCCAATGTCATTGTCTCTATGATCTGCATGCGCGGCAGATGTGTTGAATGCATCAACATTTACAATGTTAGTCTCCTGTGGCCACGGGAGGTGGAGTGTGGGATGGGTTGTCCTCAGAGCCAGGGCTGACTTTGTTCCGTCTGTACAATATCTAGCCCAGTGGGGGTCCTGAGCTGTGACTGGGTTCCAAAATGCTGCAAAATGGTAGAGCCTTAAAATAAGTAGTTAGTGCTTCATGAACATGCCACAAAGAAGCATGGAGAGGGGGGGAGAAAAAGAAGAAAAGGAAAAAAAAGACTAGGACAGAGGTAAGGGAAGCAGCAGAAGACTCTTTTTCTCCATCACAAGCCGGCCAGAAAATATCTCTGTGTGTTTCCCTTGGTTATTTATTTTGCATTATGATATCTGACATATCGGAAAACATGAAAGGCATTTGTGAACCTAAGACCGAAAGTAAAATGGTGCTTGAAAATGATTCTTTATGAAGGGTTATTTTTCTTTTGTTACACATGAGACTAGTCAAGCAGACAGGTTTATTTTAACTCTGTAACAAAATTTAGTGACTGGGGACAAACAATTGTCTGCTATTATCATTCCTGCCGCCAAAATTCATTAGGTTCAGGAACATCAACTAAATCATGTGCTAACAGAGAATACACAGCTACCTACACTGCTGCTGGAGAAACAACCCTTACAGATGGCATAGTATCCACATGCATCCAAGAGGCTACATGGCTATTAAAAAGCAGAACATCTCAAACTGTAGTTCTTCCTACAACACACCCTAGGCAGTCTCTTTCTGTGACTGCACGTTTCTCTCTGCAGTGAAAGACCTTGCTGCCTGTCATGAACCTTGTATCTGGCTTAGCTTTTTAAGGTCTGTACTTCATCAAAAAGTAAATGCATTCACTAATACGCTGGTGGTTGGTTGCCAGCCTGAGAGAAACAGGAGGCTGTCTGGGAATGGTACTTAGAGTTAAAGGTGCCCTTTTAATGCAAGTTAAACTAATTTATTTTTTTTTTTCTTCTGAGATCTCAGCTGTGGAGAAAGGAAGCTAGCTGGAAAAGTCAGCCTGGGCTCAGCCAAATAATCTGCTTTAGAAATGTAGGCCCAGATCCCTGGGATGAGTCTGAATCCCAAAATGGATTTGAGTAAAGGAACGTTGCTTTACACCTTTGTCATCTTCTGTTCTCCAAAGCAGTCAGGGTCTACTTTGGCTAATGGCAACTGAAAAATGCAGATAGCTCTGAATGGTATTGATTCCTTATGTGGTTGGGTTTTTTCCAGACATTCAGTTACAGCAGCTTTCCATCATCTTTGCATCAGAGAGAGGCAAAGCAATGGTGACATACTTTGTATCACAGAATATGTCACAGATTAAAAAGCACAGAGAATAAGGATACATGCATGTTTGTGTTGTCTGTGACTTCTGGGAAGCTGATGAACTTGCTAAACTGTAATCTACCGGAGTGGGGTATTTTGAAATCCCCTGGACTCTTTTTAATCTGTGTAAAGTCAATGTATGAAACTAAGCAGTTAAAAGGAGATCTGTTTGGATGGTGACTAGAGAAGATAAAGGAGAAAGGTAATCTGGGATTAGGTTAGTGGTTCTGGAGACAAGTTTAAGAGTTGGGTAACATCAGCTTCTGCAAGCCCAGAGAAGAATAAAGATGTTCCCAAAGGGTGATACATACTCCTTAAGGAATGGGGCCAAGTGGTGGATCCACCAGCTGCCTACAGAGATTTGCTGAAGCCCCAGCTTGCCAATAAGAATGACAATCATGCTTGCTGGAGCAAACAATGAGCTGATGTTGCAGGTTATGGTGGTGATGGTGGTGGACTGTAGGGTGGTATCCATGAGGCAACTGGGGACACTCACCAAGCTGGCATCACACAGGGCAGTGTCTGACACTGAACCCTCTGCAAGATAACCTCCTGCTTGTATCCAAGCAGTTGTGAGGAGGCCAAACAGACACATGGGAAGGGAGCCAGCAACTTTGGTAAATAGGGAGATGTAACATGATAAAGCTAACTACCGGTTGGTCTCTGAAGCCAGGAACCCAAAAAGTGATAAAAATTAAGAAATCAAAGGTCTACTTCTAGGTCAGGAGATGTTCTCTGAAAAGATGATTTATCCTAACAAAGTGAAATAATAACTTCTGTAGCAGTATCATGGCATAGTTGCATTTATTCTTTCACAGAGTGCTCGGTTTTGGTTATATATATATATATAAAGATGTATATATATACAAACAAAGATGTAAAAGTATCTATTTGTATTGAGGTTTGATTTGCTCATGGGCCAAAGAGGCATTAAAATAATCAATCAATTAATCAATCAATAAATAAACTTTAAAAAAAGGTGTTTCAAACTGTGACTAGTAATCTTGCGGCCTCAAAGAATATGCTGGACTTTATGATCAGGCCCAAGGAGTGTCTACACCGTCACACTGATGGTTCATACCTAGGGCTAAAAATAGTTTTTAAAAATGTGTGTAAAACTTATATATGCATTTCCATCACTCTGTAGATTACAACAAATACTCTCTATTTGCCAGCAACCAAGGCTCTGGAACAGCTATTAGCAGATGCTGACTATATAATGATGACCACTGCAAGTGGATGCTTATTTAAGGGACGTTTTCAGGAAACGGCTTGCTCTTAGGAACAGTCTATAAGTGAAAATGCACTTTGCAAGATTTTTACATCTTGCTGGCTTGCCTTTTGCCATTTTACAGCAAAGGAAATGTTAATGTGTAATAGAATTAGCATTTAGGAGAAGCCTAGAATACTGCTCTTTATAATATAGCCCAGTACTTATTATTCAAGACAGGTCTTCTCATAGTGCAATTTAAGCCCCCCAAAATTACCCATCATTACACAGGCAGTCCATTTAACATTCTGAAGCTAATCATACAACAACCTACCCTTTCAGAGGAGATACAAAACCTCACTTGGGTTTTAAGTTCTGATTACAAGATGAGGCTCCAATTGAGAATTTCAGCTATAATCCAAATGACCTTCAATGACCATAGACTGGAAAACCTGGTGACTAATCTAAATAGATTTCCAGGCAGGGGGAAAAAAACACCACCCAGCTCTTGTTTCTAGTCCTCTGCATTATTAGGGGAATGACAAAGACAAGCAGAATGTGAAAAAAATCATGACTCTGGTGACCTTCATGTCTTTGTCCCAGAAAGGTCAAAAGTAATCAGCAAAACTTTAACTAGAGTTCAAATTCAGCTTTGTTGCCCTTAGAGGCTGGTAAAATTAAATATTCTGTTCTTGTGCTCTGTAAACAGACACAATAATTGGTGATGCTTTCCAGCATTGGCTATGAAATTGTATTGACATGAGCTGAAATTCATAGAGAGGCAGTATTTTACATGGTATGCAGTAGTCTACAACCAAATCTTGTTTTCAGTTTAAAATGCTGGAAAGTCACAATCACATTCCTTAGAATGAGATCATACCAGGATATGAACACATACTGGAATATCTAGTATGTGACTTTACAGTTTGTCATGCTTGTCATCTAAGGCAAAACACCTATTGACAATATCTGAAAAAATTCCTATGAGACTGAAAGTCACGAGACAGTCAAAGTCTGCAAGAATAATCCATGTGAAAAAAAAAAAACTACAGTGGGTAGTCAAGAACAGATCTCGTAGGGGCTTTCTGACCTTGGCCTGGAGTGCTTTGTCCTTTTCAGCCTTTTGCACGTCACAAGGAATTTTATTTATTAATATCAGTTCTCAGTAGAGCTGTAAGAAGCACGATGTTGGATCAGACCACAGTAGTCCCTGTTTTCCATAACTATAATACTAGTGACCAGAAGCTTAGAGAAAATGCAAGGAACTCTGGAAAGAATAAATATATATTTTCAGGAAAGAATTCCTGCTTGCTGTTGATGATCAGGAACAGCTTTATGCTTTACAACATAGGAAGGTATAGTCTCTCCAATATAACTTTAAGAAAACTTTGTTTTATGCCTTGAGAACTTGCTGTTGTCCACATCAATATTTAGTCAGATTTTGAACCCTGCTGAATGGCTGACGTAAATGATGGCTTCAGGAAACAAGGTCAACAGACTAATTTTGAGTGCAGTGAACACATGTGTCTTTTTCTACATTTTTTTTTGTTTGTTTAGCATTTTGTGTACTTAGCCCTACCACCACCATTCTGATTCAAAGGCTTCTATATAACATTCTGCATTTTGGATACTGTCTTCTCTTCAGTCTGTCTTCAGGAGAAGGGTCCAAATATCTGGCAGTTCTCACTTCCCACGTGTGAACCTCCTTTAACTATTGTGGGCTTTTGGGGAAAGGGAAGCAAGAAACGTACAAATATGAAAGTCTGTGATCAATTTATATATATCAGCATGTACCATTTTCCACAGTCATTTGAATTTTTGTAGGAAACGTTAAAAACGAAAAGCAAGGTTTAAAATTAAGTACTTTAAATTAAGTAAAGGAGCATTAAATGTTCTCTCCCCCTCCAACAACCTAAAAATTATGACACTTACCTTGAACTTCAAAAGGCTCCTTCCTTCTTTTCAGCATTCAGAGACTGAGTTGCATTTCCTGTGTCTTGAAACGTTAATAAGACTGGACATCCTGTGCTGCACAGCATCCGTAAAATTACAGCTGTCAATACAGGACACCTGCAACGTCCAGTTTTAGAGCTGTTAAAACAGTGACCAGCATTTCTGAAAAATGTAAAATTTGGGAGGAGTGGGGGATTCTGGTGAAGGATTCAAAAATCAATACCTGCATACGTTGCTTCAGATCCTGCTGACCTCAGTGAGTACATATGAAGTAAAATGCCATTTATCATGAATAAAGGTGACAAAATCAATCTTGCGGGCATGTTCTAATGCTGTTAGTGTCTGCACATGCTGCAGGCACATTTGGTTAAGGGGACTTCCCAAGAAGAATGTTTCTATGTTTGAAAATGGGAAAAGAGTTTCAGCTTTCCCTTGCCTGTATTCACCTCAGAGGAGACAGGGTGAGAACATCACAAATACAGCAGGGTAAAAGTGTGAGTAACCAGCAAGGGGCAGGGACAAAAATACCTCCCTTTAGTCTTCCAGTTGTCACTCCATCTTTGCTCCCTGGAGGTGATACAAGCAGTATGAGATCAATGGTATATTGGCCATGTTAGTTCAGAGGAGGAGGCCACTGTGGTACAAATACAACATCGCTCCACCACAGGATTGGGTTTTAACTTGTACCTACTCTATATAAAGATAATAAGCTCTGTGCAATTTCATTGCAATTTTAAGTGTCAATATAATAGAAACTGTTAAAAAAAAAAAAGAGATATGCAGTTTAATTAACACTTCTTAGAGTGCCACATGTAAACAAATCATAAGGTGTATAATAAGGAAAATAAAAATAACAGTAAGAAAAAGAACAAGATTAATTATTACTTAAAATGGTATTTCCTTAAAATGCCAGAATAAAGTTGTTAATAACTTACCAAGGAGAGACAGACAAGAATGTTCCTAGGAATGAGATCACAAATTTTATCTGTCCTCTGTTGCTTCCTCAATTTAGGAAGAAATTGAACATAATTTTGCATCTACAGTTGTGTGCAACCTTTGCCCAATGCATTATCCTATACTGAAAGTAGGTTTATGATAAAGTTAAAATATTCACAGAGAAATGAAAGACGCTCAAATCCTTATGGTGGCTTTAATTCTAAGGAGAATTGCATTTCTTAACGGTTGTTAATGAGAGTCATCAATGCTAAATAATTTTGTAGTCACTGAAGATCACACTCTCCGGTACCGTCTAGGAGAAAAAAAATGGAAACGTAGTCTCACCAGATTTAAGTATATTTAGTGAAAATCAGGGTATAATTACATTACATGATTAAACGATTTAAAACCCACTTTAGGACAGAAACTTCAGTGCTGGATAATGGCTTGATCCCAGTATTTTATCCTTCTCCTGTCTCCAGGCATAAGCCACTACGGAAACTAGAAACCATTACAACAGGATAAAAGATCACCATTAAAAAATTATTAGAAGGGGCAGGAACATCAGGAACATACTGGTGTTCTGTTTTGAAAAACAAATCACCCATTAATTCACAAAAACAACCCCATTACTGCAGTAACAAACTTAGTCTAGGCAAATGTCCCTATCAACATTATTCAAGCTCAAATTTGATTTAGTTTGGAAAAGGGATGAATAAAGCTCAGGGTAATGGCAACCTATTAGACCATGCAGACCTTAATAATACATTTGAGAAAGTGTGCTGAGAGGGTGACATGAACATCAACAGAGAAACCAAGAGCACAAGCTACAGAATAATGGAGAATTTGTGTCTGAAATCATACCAGAGAAGGCAGAAGGAGCATGTACCTAACTGTAATTCTGAGAGAATAATCATATTAATGACTGTTTCCCTACATAGTTTCAGTTTGTTTCTTTAGTCTATTTTTACTGAATCTGATTTCTATTCAGGTTCAATTAATAATAATGAGCCTAAAATTAATTTGCATTATCATTTGCAATGGATGCTTTGATCACGTATGTAGTTGGAACTATAATGCATACATTACCATATTATGCAAATTGCATTTTCAGCATCAGCTACATCTGTATATCATTTCTCAAGCCACCGGTTAATCCATTCTGTGCATTGTTTCTTTGTTTACAGTCCTGCAGACTACTGGAAACTGTGAGAATTTGGGGAGATACTACCAGCGGAAAAGCTGCTACAGCTGTGCCCTTCTCCTGGGTTCTCTCTCTCAGCACTCAATATTGGCGTCAGAGAGGGGGGAGAACTTTATTTTTACACAGACAGCTTGTTTTGTGTCCATTATGACTCTGCTATTACCTTAGCTAAATCACATTACTGCGTTGACCCCACACAGCAATGAGTTTTGTCTAGCACCCTTCCTTTTTTGGACTGGCCTCAAAGCAGGCAACTAAACAAGCAGAAAAAGCCTGAGTACTATTTGGG
>BJBW01010171.1:0-12023 GCA_004320125.1 Scolopax mira
ACCTGCTGACCCTGCACCTCAGTAGGTGTTATTCAGTATCAAAGAATCATAGAATGGTTTGTGTAGGAAAGGCCATTTAAAGCTCATCTCGTCCAATGCTCCTGTCATAAGCAGGGACATCTTTCACTAGATCAGGTTGCTCAAACCTGGAGGCCTTGAACCCTCCAAGGTTGGGACATCCACAGCTTCTCTGGGGAACCTCTTCTGGTGTCTCAGCACCCTCATCATAACTAATTTCTTCCTTGTATCTAAGACTTCTGATGAAGTTCCATGGTCTGGTCTGTGACCTTTGATTTGCCAGCATTGTTTGCATCTACCATGACTTGTATAGAAGGGGCAAAGTCCCAAGGCCCTGCAGGCAGTGTCCAGTGAGCCTGGCCCCCATCTTCCCCCACAACCCCATTGAGCTAGGCCAGGGCTGTGGGCGGGGGGCTGGGACTGCCCCTGCTCCCTTGGTGCCTTTGACTTTATCAAGATGAATTCAGTCTCTTATGAATGAAACAATTTGTATAATTTGCAATACAAATCAGCTGGCACTCCGACTTGCGGGCAGCACTCTTGAGTGACATGAAAATGCAGTTACTTGGAGTGATGCCCAAGTAGACAGATATTATAGAAAGGTCTGTGAGTCCCTGCAGATAATTTGCTGGCTCGCTCATTCCTGAATAGTCGAATCCAAATTCTGCATCACTACTTCTAAAATACGACGGCACAGTAATGAGTTCTAAAATAAATAGAGGAGCAAAATGGCAAGAGTAGCTTTATATGCTAATTATTCTGAATCCTGTGCATTCTGCAGCAGGCTCACTGAATATAGTCTATAATGAAAATTGGTAATGCTAATTCTATTTAAATATTATGGAGTGTCAATGTCGATTTAGGGAATGGGCATATATTCTCCATATTTATAAGAAGAGTTACCTAACCATGGTGAAATAAATATTGACAGCTGTGTGGAAATAGTAGCAAGAAAGTACTAGCCCAATAACATACTATGTATCAAAAAAGATTTTAAAAAAATATTCCTACATGGATTCCAAATTATGAGGATGATTTCTGATGTCTTATCACAGCAGTGTGGAATATAAAATTGCGGTGGTCAAAACATATGCACCTTTTTTTTGTGCTGTAGCTCAAGCACAAAAAGAAAATCTGGTACTCTCTGAAGAGGAAGAAAGCGTATTTGAAAAATAGATCTATAAAGATGTCAAAGGAAGAACAGCTTTTACAGTTTTGCAGTTTATAAAAGACTCACTTTGAGTTGATAAGGATTATTCAAAGAACACTTCTTTTAAACACTCCATGTGATACATTGTTTTTCAGTCTTAAATCGAGGCTGATAGAATACAATTTCTGCAAGATATTGGAAGTTTTTTATTACTACTTAGAATAATAACATGTTTTAGCACTTTCTATCTTCAAAAGGCTTTGCATTCAAAATGTTCTAAAAGCTTTAATTAATATTCTGTAAGATTTCCTGTGCTCTACTCAAAAGGTCACTATTGTGATCACCAAGGCTGAGAACAAAAATATGCATGTATCTTTATTGTCTCTTTGTCCTCCTGAGAACCGCTACTTTTCCAGTTCTTCCTCCGTTGCATGTTGTTATGATGTTAGGTCATGACTCTTTGGATACGGAGGCTGCTTTTGTGTCTGGCAGCCTTGAACCTGTCAGGTGTTACCTCAGTGTATGCCTATTGCTTCCTTAGGCTCCGCCTACGTTTTTCTTAAAATGCATAATATTGCAGACATTCACTTAGTTCTGTCTGAAGTGGCAGAGTGGGAACAGTAGGATAAATAAGAAACTGTACCAAACAGGAAACCACAATCTATTTCTACAGTAATTAGATACCACCAGTTGCAGAAAAGATTTTTCCTTTCCTTTTCTCTTCTCTTCTCTTTTCTTTTCTTTTCTTTTCTTTTCTTTTCTTTTCTTTTCTTTTCTTTTCTTTTCTTTTCTTCCTTTGTATATCTGAAGTTTATAGGTTTTAACTTAAACAGTGGTTAAATTTAAGAATTCTTAAGTAATTTACATTCAAGCAAGTGCTGGCAAACTTTGAGATAAAACATTTAGCTGCAACCCTGAAAATCTGATTGACCTAGCTTCAAGCAACATAATTGCTTTCAGAGGATTGTGTTTTTATTTTCTTTCCATTTTGGAACCAAAGTCCCCGTTCGTCCTGATGCCTGAGCTGCTGATATCTTCAGGGAACCTTTTCTAAAAGGGTCTGTTTTCTAAAAAGGGACTGTTATCCTAAAAAAACCAAAAAACTCTTTAAGTGCCGAGTATGGACACAGTAAATGAGATATAGTTGTTACTAAAAGTCTGTACAGAAATTGAGCTTACAAAACATATATTTGATAAAGAGAAGGATAGGTTGGGTTTTGCTAGTGATCCAGTCAGTAGTATGCTGAAGTTCCTTGTCACGTCCTCTCCTGCTTAATTTGCAGACTGAGAAAGCAGCCAAAAGCTCAGGGCATATGAAGAATAGATAGTTTCCAGGTTTGTATTCTTTCTGATGTCAACTCAGTCCTCAACTGGCTCAAAATAAGTGAGTTGAAATGGTAAGATACCAGACTGTATCATATGAAAGAAACAAAGCAATACTCTGCTTTAAACTGTGCTTTTATTGAACATGTTCTTTTTCTGTGTTTTTCAATCTTTTCTGTTAAATGCTCATGACCTTCTGAAAGAGGGTTGCTTTATAGTTTTCTCTGTACAGCAATACCATTTGTTGACTGAATGGTCACTGGCTTAGTGAAGATGAGTTTTTGGGTTTTATACCTCATTCTACTAATAATTGTAGGTATTTCTTGCTGAGGATGTAAATTGTTTTATACTCATCTAGAATTATTAGTACAGTTTGTAACGATAATTAAGTTGGCCTTATCTAATAATTAAGCTGGCTTTATCTGTTATTTTACATTTGCTTTTGTAACTTACCGCGGGACCCGAACTGGTTTGTGATCTGTTGTCATAAATTCTAGGCCAGGGACAAACACTTCATGGAAACCTAGGCAGCGTGACACATTTCAATAAATGTTCCCAACTGTGATGAAGCCAGGCAGACATTCTACAGTCATTTTCCTTTTTTATTGTAATTCTAACAGCAAGTAAAGATCTTGCACATGAGAATTTTGCCTTCTCATATCTACCCTATGTAGTATAAGATTACTCTAGTGTTTCTGATGGATACAGACTTTTGGGACTGGTTGTATACCAGCCTGGAGCAAAGCTGTTGACTACACTATGATGTAAACTGGTGGGGAGAACTGACTACACTATGATGCAAATAGGTGTCTTCATACAATCGATCTTTCCTGTTAGATATCTTTGAGAATCAAGGAGGGACAATCCATAAACTCAGACAAATAAAGGTTAGTGCTATCATACAAACATTTTAACTTAAACAACATTAGGACTAGAGCCCAAGTCTGAAGCATCTGTGGACTTAGTTTTACTTGTTTTTTTCAAGACATCTTCTTACATCTTCTCCCTCTCTACTCCTGCTGAAATGCTTCAGGAATGTCAAAATATGTAGTCCCTGGCTTGTATAAACCAGTGAGAAGTTATTTATGCTTAAACACTCAACTAAGACGTGAGCACTATTTATTGCAAGTAGTTAGGCCGAATTAATCCCTTACTTAGTTTTATGATTTTTATAGAATTGTCTAAAATAGAGAATATATGCCTTAGATTTTTTTTTCTCTGGAGATAAACAAGCACAAATAGCTGCTACTAGAAAATCTGCATCACCCCTGGAAGTCTAATAGCTATAAAAACAGCCCAGCAATTTCCCTCTTAACTCAGGCCCCATAGGTAAATGCATAGGGTTAGTCAAGGTGAATCTAGACTTTCCTGTTCAGTCTGTCCTTCATCCCTGCATTCTTAAACTCTCCAGCCTGCTGTCTCAGATTAATGTCTGTGTGTTGATCCATGTTGATACAGAGCCCATCTGGCTTTGACAGGGCACAGATTAGCCCCCGTAGAGGGCTGATTACAGGGCCAGGATATATATCTGCTTCTGCACAGCAGAACTCATGCAAGTAGCTGCTTTATACACATGGTGTAAATAAGGATCAAGTCCTGTGCTAGAAGGTGCTTCCAGTGTTTTTCCAGCTAATTTGTCCTTCCTGTCTCTGCTATTTTAAGAACTTGCTGTAGAAGGAGCACTTGATTTCTCTTATCTCTTCTGTACAGGCTATAATTAGGATTAGCAGAAGTGTTTTACTTAATGTTGCAGTAGTTCTTGTGTACAGCACTCATATCTTAAGTATAATTAACACTGTATAGCTCCCATTAGTGTTTTTAAGCACTTAAAATGTACCGTAATGGCCAAAGCTAAAGTTGTCATTAAAGGGCCATTGCTATTTATTATGCTCGTAAAGTAGACACTTTCCTACAGAAAAATATATTGTTGGGTTCCATTTAGAAAGCAGGAACAGACAGCAGCATTAGTGATGGCACCCTTGGGATTAAAGGACTGCTTTAAATTGATCCCATTCTTATCCCACGCCAGAGTCAATAGGGAAATCTAAAAGCAGGTGACAAATCATTGCATTGCACAGCATAACTCCGATTAGCTGAGTTATGCTGGGGGCAGGTTTGCTGTTTTTTATGAACATTCCTTTCTGTAAATGCTCGACATTTTTCTTGCAGTCTGTATTTTCCTCATAATTGCATGTATACTTCATGGTTCAGTTTTATTACATTTCAGCTTACATGCTACATTGTTTTAAGCAATCATAAAAAGAAAAACGTTTTATACTCTCTTCATCATATTTTGGGGAAGGAACTTGGTACATTATTAATATAAGGATCTTGCAGAGTTCTTTCCCTAGCACTTTTGATCATAGCTGTGAGCATGTTGGGTTTCTTATTGCCACTCTTACATTTGATCCACTTGATTGAATGTCACGTTTTCTCATATGCAATAATAAGGTACTCCCCTACTTTCATAGCTCCTTGTCTCTGAAGAAGTTAATCTTCTTTGCCAACACTGCTCTGAGGATACATTTTAGTCACAGTCCAACAGTTGGAACAAAACATGAACCATTTATAGCAGTAAACAATTATCACTGAAATGAGATAACAATTTAATGGTCTTGCATGATTAATGTCCTACATAAATTCTTTATGACATAGAATTGAAAGATGATGTTATGAATGTATAATAGAAAGTCAACAGAACATGTCACCTTTTGGTTAGTTTCTAAGGAAACAGGCCATGCAATCAGTGTTTTCACAATAATCAGAGGTTCTTAAAAAAAACATCATATATTGTTCTTACTAAATTAAATTTCCCAAGGTGCAGTTGTTGGCTTTTTTGGCCTTAATGCCAATTATGCACACAAGAGGTCAATTCAGTTAATGGCATCCCTAGAGTCTCTTTCATGTTTGTGCTCCAGAGCCAACATTTTCAAATGTTGGTAGCTACATTTAATTCAAATTGCTGTCTATTTTTAGGTGTATAAATAAGTGGTCTGCTCTTATTCAAAGATTATTCTGACTTTTCCCTTTGGCTCCAAGGTGAATAAATATGCATTTAGTATCTTTGAAAATCAGGACAACAAGCTTTAGAAGTCCAAATATGATTTTGATGCAAAGGTTTTTCAAAATGGGAAGTATAGTATTACACCCCTAAGTTATATTTGTGTCACTTAAGGTATGTCTAAAATATGGGGAAAAATCATTAAAAGTTAGTAAAAGCTTTGAGGCATGTAAAGTTTTAAGATCAAAGCTTTTTTCTTTTTTTTCTTTTTCTGTTTAATGCCTTTCTAAGATGAAGTTTAAACCTATATTAAAGAAAAATAGTCAGACAGCAGCAGCATCCAAAATCATTGGCTCTACTTCATAGTTTTGAATATGTCTCTTCTTCCTTCCTATATATACATCCTATATATACACAATCATATAAAATAGCCTGTAACTACAGTTACAAAAAAAAATATAAATATATCTGTGTGACCATATTGCATCTGTCATCTACAGAGGCAACAGAGAGCCCTCTGCTGACTTTACTAGAGGTTTCTCTCTGTCATGCACAGGAGGAGCAAGGACGGTTTGTTCTTCATTTTACTGAAACTTCTTGCTTGCTCCAAGGGGTGCTCAATCATGTGCTTGTCCTTCTTTTATGCTACCATTAGAAAGAGGGAGGGAAAAGTATCATTTCCTCTCCTGGTACCTATTAAACATATGAAACTTCCCTCTATCAGTTTGATATGTATTTATCTACAAAACATTCCCCAGCTCTTATCCCTACTGTTTCATCAGACCTGTGGTGTCTAGGGATTCGTTTAGTGCACTTGATGATGGTTCCTTAATCTTTAAGTAGGTCCTTGGGTGAAAGGCCAAAAGGAGGCAGAAACAGAGCGTTGTTGCATTACAGATATTCCCAGGGTCTAAAATGGACATATAGGGCCATGCTAGAAGGCAAATGTGGGTTAGTACCCTGAAGTTAAAGAAGATGAAAAACACAGTATAATATGAATGAGAAAATTATATAATCCAATTAAGAGGAGACATAATAGACACATAGATGGGGGGCAGGGAGGAGGACGAGGGAAAAAATAGAAAAATAAGAAAACATTAATCTGTTCCCAGATCTTGATTGAGTCGGTCTGCTAAAACATATTGTGTAATTTTCACATGGAGTTAGTCCAGCAAGGTATGTTCCCAGAGCTAATGTCTTGTGATAGATAGATCAAGGGTCATTTTCCTTTGTCACTTACAGAGTTCAGGTCCTAAATTAACTAAACAAATCACTATGATTGCTTTGATATTTTAATACTTTTGCAGTCTTAACGAGATTTGTAATTAATATGTTACAAATCTAAAAGTAACCACAGTACTGGTGTAAGTAGTCATTTATTTCTGATGTTTCTGCTTGAGTTTTTCCTTGCAATTTCTCCAAGTTAAGTTAGCAACCAGTAAACAAAAAGGCTAATTGATCATCTATAATTTACATGAAGCTGTCCTTCCTTAAAGAAGAGGGGAAATAAGAATACCTGATACTATATTTATAGACCTTCACTAGGAAATAAAACTCGTCCAAAAACTTTGTTCTATAGTCCCAGTAGAAATTGGGACTGTATAAAAAGGTTTGTAGCACACATACCTGGTAGGATGCAAATATATATTTGTGGTGAAGCAAAAGTGAGGCATAATATTTTCCATTTTTATTCTTTAGGTCATTAGTAAAGCTAATCAGAACTTGTGGTTTTTCTACTGTGGGTATGTGTCAATTTCAACACAGTTGTTTTGTTTTCTTTTGTGTGAAATGAAGTTAAAAGTTCTGTCTGAGTCAGTTTCACTTGCAATTTCTACTTGTTGGAGCTGCCAGAATGTCTCCAGTGATCTGCAATTTAAGAGCCTCATGTCCACATGATTCTACATAAGGTTTCTGGCTATGCTACATCTGTCCTCTGACTGAAGGAAATTAAGCTGCCATAAAATGGTGCAGCATAGGAGATGTCATTTGATCAAAGAGGTTAGCATATGAAGACACATATGAGCACCAAACTCTTGGTGTTCAATAAGTGATTCTAAACTGATTCAGAACAAAGTATCGTGACTATATTTCTGAATTCAGACAAAGTATTTCTGAGCTTTTAATTTTTTAAAAAAGTCTTTCTACACGGATGTTTTGTTCCAAATATAGACTGAAGAGAAAAATTTCTAACTTTGGACAGTTCTTCTCTAAAAGAAATACAGAATAGTCCAGTTATGTATAAGATAAAGGATGACAGTGAAGGTACATGTCATAATGTTCGGTTAGTATTTTTTATTTTTAGTTATTTTTGACATATAGGAAGATGTTACCTTAGTACTGCGTAAGAAGTTCACACAGTGTTGTGGTAAGGATCTATACAAACTGTACATTTAAAGTTTTCTTAAATTCATGATGGGCCATATCGTAGATATATAGCATGTAAAAATTAGTTAGTCCAACTCAACCCATTTTCTTTGGGAAATAGTGTTGGACTTCACCTGATCTGAAACAAGTCTAGGATAGTAGGAGCTGATTGCGTCTATGTACTTTTTAAAAAGTATGTTCACATTTCTTATCAATTAAATTTACGCCAATTTGTTTACTGCATCCTGTCAAACATTAGAGGATTTCATACACAGGCTTTTCCTCATTCAGTTCCCCTCTCCTCACATCTCTGTAGCAGATGTGGAGCAGTAAGGGACCTATCTGATCATTGCTCAGCCCTGTCAGCAAAGGAGTGAGTGGTGAGCAGGCCTGGCTTTGCTGCAGTATGAGTGCTTTCTTCCTTGAGGAGCTGGCAATTTCTAAAAGGTTTCCTAGTTTTTATGTGTCTCTTAGCCCTTATAAAACTGATTTTTGCCCATTTCATTATATGCTGGTAGAAAACCTATTTTATGCAAACAGTTCCTGTTCAATCACTGTCAGATTATCACAGTGTTAATGACCTTTCTGATAAAAGTGATGATACCACCTTACATCCCGTGTTCCTGCCCAATTGCCTCCACAAGGCTACATTTCTGTGCTTCCTAGAGATCACCAGCCTGTATTCGTGGAGTTTTCCATGAGTTCTGACCTGACCTAAACTCTTCTCCCAGCTGCCCCTGGATGCCTGCTCCTGGGCAAGTGGCTCTGTTATTCCTGAACCTCGGCAACAAGAAAAATCAGAGGCTGGTTCTCAGTGGGGCAGAGCAACTTCTCCATTAAGGAGCATCTTTCCCTTGAGGAACGTCTTTGAATTTTAAAATATGGGTCAGAATGTTTTTTTTCCCCCTGCTTTTGATATCTTTTTCCCAAAAAAGTGTTTTCCACATAGTTCCAGGTATATTTGTCCTTTTCAGCAGTGCTTTCTCCTCTGCTACTTCACATTTTTATCAGTCCCTTTCTGGCAGAATGTGGTAAGAGTTTTTTGTGGTCAAATAGCTAATGGTGAAATATTCCTGAAGTCGTCTTCATTATACTTCTCATCACATCCCTCCCTGTGACAGCTGTATTCAAACTCCCTGAGCCTGCATGCAGTCCCTGTCCATTGAGAGACTAGAGGTAAAACAGATTAAAAAACAACCATTCAAATATTTCTCCTCGTATACAGTTTTTCTCTTTAGGAAAAAAGAAAAAAAAAGATACACAAGTCAACAAAGAAATATAAGTAGGAAAACAATAACTCATTTGCTTTTTTAAATTATTTGATTCCATAAAATCTCCAGCCTACAAGACTTTTTGCCCTGATTTTCTCAGACTCTTCTGAAGAAAGCAAGAAGTAGGGTAACTGGAGTTTCTCATTTTTTCCCTTGACACAGTAGAATCCATTTTGTTGCTGCTGAAGTTGGCACCCATTGTGCATTAAGTTGGGCCAGGATTTGATTCCCTGTGTGTTGCTGTGAGAGGGTCAAAGAGGATGGCATAAACAGTGTATTTTTTTAAAGGTTTGAAATAAATGTCTTCTCCTGAAGTCACCTAGGGGAAGAAGTCAGTTAGGCCACTGTTGAATCCTTTTGAAAATGGTGTCCAAAGAATATGTTCGTTATTTTTCATTTTTCCATTACCATATAAAATATGAAAATTCCATTATCTCAAATATTCTTACAATGGCTGAATGTTAATATTACTGGAAAATTCAAACTCCAGTTGCTCCAATTCTAAGGCTGAATTTTCTTCTTTAATTGAAATACTGTAGACATAGAAAAACATGTTGACCCTTTATTGTTCATTTTTTTGTATTTGTGTATATTTAGTAGGTTTGGTTTATGGATGAGTGGAATACATGAGATTCTTTTGCTGTACTTTGTCTTTTCTGACAATAATCTCAAAAAATGTAGGAAAGAGTTCCTAAAGAATTCTTCGAATGGACAACTCTAAAAACCTCTACAGAGTCAGAGAAACCTGTGTTTATAAAAATACATAGATCCTAAATACTATGGGGTAAATACATTGCCATTAAGTACTCAAAAACAAGTAGGAGACATATGTCAGGGATTCATATGTCTTATTTGATTATGTTTGAAAATTTACTATCTTCTTGAGATAATTCTTAGCTTTTAATGAAAAACATGGACAAATTGCGGGGGGGTGGTGGTTATCAAGAATGATAAAAATGGGTTTGCCGCATTAAATAAATATTTTTTTTTCAATTAATAACAGTTTAAAAGTAAAATTTTATTCTTGTCCTACAAATGGCCTGTAAATTGCTGGACCACCTCATATGGCCTGTATTTTGCCCTCACTGGCATATCAAAGGAAAACAATTCAAGCATTTTAGAGACCTTGTTATTTGTTCCTTTGATAGTCTCATCATCTGCCTTCCTGGTTGATTTTCTTTAAGAAAGGAAGTTTGTCATAGAAATTGAGATTCTCTTTTGATCACTGCATCTGTAGAAAAATGAGGCTAAAGAACATATGTGCTGGGGCTCCCATTAGGGGTAAAATTAACATTCTGGCATGTACTTAGTAACTGTTGCCATTTGCTGATGGTAGGAAAGGCTGGAGAACATAAGGAACTTGTGCTGTGCTGTTCTTCTGGTAGCAATTCCAACATCTGCAGAAAGGAGTTTAGCAAGAATTAGAAAAGCAGAATAAATAATAATAAAATTATACATATGGTGTGAAGATGACACAGACGAATATACTTCCAGCTCTAGCTGTACTATTTTTGACCCATCTTTTTGCTGACTAACTCAAGTGACAAGATACTGAGCAACAGCATATGTGATTATTATGCACCACGTAGGGTTCAGAAGAAAGCATAAATAATTGCCATGCAATATCTAAGTGTTTGATCTAGGAATAAAATCTTCACCAGATTTTCTAGTGCTTGATTGTGACTTTGAATGGTTTTATTAGTACATATTCACTAAAAAAACCTCATCTGTCCAAAAGATTTACTTTCGGTGGTGCAAAGCTAATGCAGCAAAGCTTACTGCCAGAAGCAGCAGCATGTAGAAGTCAGGGACTTGGCTAATATTTGTAAAGACAGACTTAAAGTGAGACTGAGTTTATTCCTTTATATTTAATCTCTTGTACTGTTGTGATCTTAAACTTCTCCTCTTTCAGTATGAATTAGTCCTGTTTCAGGAAAGGGTTTGTAAGATGCACTTAAATTGAAATTATACCCTGTATATAGAAGCTTCTGAGATTTTATCTTCTGTTGTAGGTATTTATTGAAAATTGTACTAGCTGTCTTGACAAATTATCTACTTTGATCTCTGGATACTTTTGGTAGACTTTTTACTGCCCATTTTGTCTGTATCAGGATCAACAATTTGCCAGCCCATATTACATTCATGGCAGTAAAAAAAAAAAAAAAAAGGAGAAAAACATAAAACAAAACCTGACTGGCTAATTTTTATCATCAGCTATATTAGTGTAAAATTGCTGTTTATGGTTTCCTGTCCTATTTTTTCACCTTTTTTTCACATTTACTCCTGTCCTACTTTCTCACCTACGGTTTCTTTTCTCTTACTCTACTGCCAACAATACATATAACGATGTTTTGTCCTACAGATCATCTTTTGCAAACACTAATGATTGTTAAGTATTGACTGTTAGAAGCTACTGACCACCCAGCCAGACACAGCTCCAGCATCAGACTCACTCAGAATATGCACACAAATTAGACATGGCTTTCCTAACATTTCTTTTTGTTTAATTACCCGTGCTTTGCCACTAGCATTTGTTTGAGGCACAAGGCATATTTTCCAGGACACAATAGTCTCAAGAAGAACATGACAATAGAAACTCCACTGAAAGTACTGAGCATTGCTTCATATAGCATTCACTTGAAATACAAGAGTTTGCCTGAAGCCAAAGCAAACATACATTCACGTTCCTCTCACAAAATTTATTTACTGTATCAGTCATGGCAAATCTCTCATTCCTGTCAACTTAGACAGTCCCTCTGGCAGGTCACAATAGCCATGGTGGCATTATCAATATTTTTAAAAGGTCATCTATCAGAGAATGCATGTTGTAGGCAATGAACAAGAAGGTAAGGAAGACTGCTTTGTATGCTCAGAGAAGTAAAAATGCTACAAAAAA